>JAODFY010002466.1:0-13406 GCA_027580055.1 Paracaudina chilensis | reverse complement strand
CGATCCAGGGCGGCGCTAGGTTTTACCCGACAGGGGGACTAGTTTCCTCGGCGGGGTGTGGGTAAAAATTAATACCATAGTTTACCTGGCCACATTCTTTAATAATATAATGGCGGCCATTTAATTTGCGCACCATATACGTACCATACTGTAGGTCGCAGCTGTTATACAGAATATCGAGGACAGAGACATCCGCGCGCGTAACACGATGAACATTTTTAACATTTGTGCATATATATTATAAATTACTACTTACTGGCATGAAAAAAGAATGCTTCTTATTTTTTTTAGAGAAAATTATAGGATGTCAACTTATGTCATGCCTCCGCTCTAAATATCCAGCACGCCGGTGTATGCATATTCGCACGGTGTACTGAGATATTAATTAAAATGTCATGCACGGAGAATCTAATATGCGGAATTTTTGTCACATAGAAATGTATAAAATCGCACCATTTTTGTGTGATTATTTGTTTTGTCATTCCCCAAAGGATGACGGCGTCCATTTACATATATTTACAGACATTACTGTGCTGGAAACTCCGTTGACGGTAGTCTCTGATATAAAGGACACGATCATGGGTGAAAATCTCACTGCTCTCGAAAGGTTTTAGTCTCAGGAGTCAGGACAGGTGAATCGAGGCACCTGACAAATATCGGGGACCGAGGTTTCGATGACATATTAATTAATATTGATCAAGTAATTAGGGTCACATCCATGAGTCGTCATTTTAGCCTTCCATACAGTCCATACACAGGATACTATCTTGAACGGGTGTGGAAATACTTTGCCGTTTCTGGAAATGTGCCCGAAAAGTAGAGTACTGCCACAAAGTGAAGCAAAGCGCAAAGTGGTTCCAGTGGTCTTTTCTTGGGAGCGTTGATTCGTTGACGGTAATCACGACTTGAATTGAAGGCGAGAGAGATCGCGAAGCGCAAAAACAATTTCCTTTTGCCTTGTATATGAGAAAATTTGAACTGTCGGGCAGTTTTCAGACTGGATTATTGGCCAGAAAGTTATAATAGAATAAAAAAATAATAATAAATCAATAAAAAGAAGTGGGGGATGTGGCCCTTTTTCTGGCGACACCCTGCGGCGATCTAGGAGGTATATTGAGCAAACACCAATAGTGGCGTTCAGCTTAGATTATGCACGGTCACAGATTCCAATTGTAATCAGTTAGAGTTAGACCCCACTTTCTAAGAGCAAATTCCGCCCCTGATGGCAGTGTTATGGTAGGCATAAGTTAGTTAAATTGATCCAGCAAATATACTCCTTTCAGGCAAGGGATCAATCGAGTTTCCAAGGAACTTCATGTGGGTCACTGTCTAAAGTTAATTTTTTTCCAAGCCTGTTTCTCGAGGGTGCTACTTGGTTTCCAATGACTGACTGAGGCTAGAAACAAATATAAAGATAACAATAATACATTGCATTATATTATATTATGAAAAAACATATCGCATTTTAGGCATTGTTAGGCATTCTTAATTTACTTCTATTAAATAGAAATAAATTTAAACTAGAAGAAATGGTCAAAATATTTCAGTTTTGAACTATCAAAAGCTGTTTTTTTTTCAAGCCTGTTTTTCGAGGATGGTACTTGGTTTCCAATTTCACTAACTACAGCTAGAAACAAACATATATTAATGATATGCTACCGGTAGGCCTACGTTAACATTTGTCATGAACACGTTATCGTTTTTAGACATGGCTAATTATGAAATGGATAATTATATTAAACGTATACAAGTTAATTTAAACCCATAAGCAATGAGGTAACGGTAAAGTTATTCCAGTGTACTATCTAATAAAGATGAGCTTTTTCCAACTATACAGATGGCACACTGCACAAGTTAGTTATAATGATATTTCAAGATCACACATGTAAATAACTTTGCAAACCAATATGTGACTATATATGCAATACCACATATCCACATATAGGTTATAAACACATCAACAAAGTATGTTTTGTTTGATTCTGACTAATCACAATAAACCACAATAGGTACTTACGATGAAGAACGTGGTAGTATCGTACACGTTCATAAACTGTTTCGATGCCAACGACATTTCGTGCATAGTACATCGGTCCACCTTTGTGTGGGGGCCAGCCATACCCATATAGCCTTGGATGTATGAAAATGGAAAATATAAGTATTAGAGGTGTAGTTTTTATTTGTATATGGTATGACCGTGATGAGTATAAACCCAACATATATAATTCAGACAAACAGCCTTCGACAGTGATTACTTGTGAGTTTGGGGAAATGCTGGAATAGGCCTATGCTGTTTGTTCTTGCATAATTTAAATAATAAACTTGCTGAACCTAAAACAAATCGGTTAAAAGAGTAGTCCGGGGAATTTTTTTGATTGTTGAGGTATTGTTTTTTTGAAATCAAGTTAAATATTCATTTCGGTTAATTTATCATTTGGCAACATTTCTTCATTTCATCGGCTCATTTGTTCAACAGATTTGACATATACCATGAGAATAATTATATTGTGATATTTAATACTCAATCCAGGTCTATTGTGCTTACACTATAGTAGAACACTGGATAGGACGTTTTGAAGCAGTTAGCAATGGACCTTTTTTGTATGTCCAACGTGTGTAGTATGTCCATCACAATTTGCTGAAACTAAATCAGACACACTATACAGATAATCAGGGTTGTTACCTATTTACAAAGAACTTTTGAAGAATACAACTCTCACAAATTTATTAGAGACTCGTGAAACCGATTCCCTGGAAGGCTGGAATATATTCCTCATCTTACATTCTTCGTCTATTATATTCTTCACCTATTATATTCGTCACCTATATTCTTCATCTTACATTTGTACCATGGGACTGGTACAATTGAAATTGTTTTTACAGTCTCACCATATCATATCAATATCCTCTTCCCTCGATGCGATACCTTCATCCATGATTTTAAATCCTTCATTTATCAAGGAGTACAAACACCTTTCCAAGATCTCCTGCAACAAGAAGAGACAAAAATCGGAAGAAGTTTTCAGTGAATCGTGATTGTTATAACATAGACAATGTCGTATGTGGTGGTGCATACCCGGGCCACAACACACGACATATAATTATAAACTGCTAAATTTGTATTCGTCAAGTGAAAGAAAGTAACTATTTTTATAACTGATTGTGACGGTTTCATTTATATTACGTCAGATATTAACTGACATTCATATGATATCAGACTCTTAAATGTTGAGCCGCACAACTTGACTTTTTCGCTCAGTGTGATAATCATTTAGTCAAAAACATGTTTTACGTGTGTTGCTTGGCGACCAGTTATATTAACTGGTGATTTTCATTACAAAATACATGAGCATTCTGAAAGCAGCACATCAGTAATACCAATCTTTACAGTAATTCTTGGTGGTAATTGCAGCAATAAGAATTCGCCACAATTTTCGGCGCTTCCAGTTCAATATAAACTTTGATAGTATCTTTAAGTAGTGCAGCGCGTCACTCGCTATATGCCAGCCATGTTTCACTCGCCTAACACTCTACACGTGTTACGTATTAGGTTCCAACTAACTCTATGTAACTTATATGTAACTTATGTAACTTATACAAGTAAACAAATAGTTAATTTTCTGACTTAAAGATCCCTTTCCTTGTTCGTGTGTTATAACACAAGAATTAATGATTCTATTTATAAAAAAAAATGTTTCTGAGCAAACTTTTGGAATTCCGAAAATCAATGCGTTGGTGGCCAATTACTAGGGTGGTGCATATGGTATATCGTCTTTAAATTGTTTTACTTTTTTTTACCCAGCAAATTTCATTAAGCATTTATTTAGTTTTTATTAAGTATTTTAGCAAGTATTATGGTACCTGTTGATTGATTCTTCTTCGTTCAAATCCACCTCGTTCACTCATCTCAATGATTAGCTTCTCTACTTCTGGGTCTGGCTGGGGTTTTCGGCCTCCAGGTTTCCCATAGTTGTACCATCCTTTACCTGACAGATAGAAAATAGTGTGTTGTAGTATATGATCCACATCTATATTATGTCTCAGTAATGCGGTGTTTTAACACTGTTGTGCGACGCAGTCACGTTTATGTTGTGATATTCACGGAATATATAATAATAAATTAGAGAAGACCATCCTGTATTCTCTTCTTACTTCCAGTCTAGCACACAATATAATGGTGTAATTTTAAATAAATAATAAATAAAATAATATATAAACATTTTTATTATGATGTACAGGCAATATCATGGTTACCAGTTTTCTGTCCTAAGCGTCCCTCCTCCACAAGGAAGTCACCGATTGGACAGTAACGATGTCCCATTCTCACCCTGTCCTCTTGACCCTTTTTGGTGATAAGGCCAAAATCCGTTCGACTTTTATAACCAACGTCATTTCCTGGAATACGAAGAACATTTATCGGATGAATCCAAAAATAAAATTAATTTTCTAAATGATTCTATGGAAAACAAAGAATTTCTAATTTCTAAAGAAAACTGTGTGGTAGTAATGATATTTTTTGTTGTTAATATAACGGTATGTGTGTTTAATCACGGTAGTCTAATTTAATATAAAGGTATGTGTGTTTAATCACGGTAGTCTAATTTATTATAAAGGTATTGTGTTTAATCACGGTAGTCTAATTTAATCCAAACACTCCTTCGAACAGCCATCGTGTTTGCCACCACGTAACGTTATATGCTAACGTTATTTATTGTTAATAGCAAATTGTTTTTGTTAACCGTCTGTTGAAATATTACTTTGTATATTTCGTCTGATGCTGTTGTGACCAATTTCAATGAGTAGTTGATTATTTGAATCCAAAATAAACCTAACACATGCCCTCTTAAAAAATCTAAATTCTTCCTCCTACCTGCAAGATCGCCAACCTTAAATAGACCCATCGGAAACCCAAAGTCTTCGAGCACCTGATCCACATCATGTGGTAGAGCGCCTTCTTCCAACAAGAACAATGCCTTTAAAATAATTACAGAATATTGATTTAAGGACAAAAATATAACCAGAGCACCTTCAGTACGACTTTAGCCCCATGCCCAGTAAATGATAATCATCAGAATTGCAAAGAAATCAGTATTGTCCGAGTATACGACAGGTTACTCACTATAAAGACCACATCCCTGCAATATATGCTAACATCGTACATCAAATCACTCCATATTAAGATAAATATGGCCAAATCACCAAGTATTAAAGGTGGGGTTGCAAGTAGCAAATTGACATGAGTTCGGTGACACCGAGAACTCACAGATTGGTAATTTAATGAAGATGTTAGTAAACTTTCTCATCCAGTTGTTTATAGTTGTATTTGAAGTTACTACAACAGGGATGAGTTCATTCATAGTTTCAAAAAGTGTTCAACTGAGCCAATTGAAATCTGACTTTTTAGTAGGTTTTGCTACTTGCAACCCCACCTTTAAGCTGCTAAAGCCTAATGTTTGAGTCGACAACAACAAAGAACGACCTCAACAAGTCGACTACAACAAAGAATCACATCGTAAGATGTCCCATATTTGTTTCTCCAATTTTTATTAATGAAATTTAAAGGTTTAGAACTTAGAACATGACCTGAAATACATGTCAGTTTAGTTAGTCTGGCAATACACTTTTTTATTTGCATTGTAATAATAACCAACCTCTTCCGCGTATGGGTGGAGCATTCTGTTTCCAACAAAATGTGGACAATTCCCTACCAGTACAGAAATCTGCAAAGAAAATATGACGGTAAATATTATTTACAAAATTGAAAGATAGCAAAGAACTATATATTTGTTTGCTATTTGGCTTTGACTCCTCACGAATTTCATGGGTTGGGCTGAAAAGAGTATCCATATATGGGACAGTTCCAGCGGTGAAACACGACTGTTATTGGTTGGGGAGTGTTACCAAACCCAAATGGGGACACGTACAAGGCAATATTTTCCACATAGACCTCGAGGCAAGAACAATGTTTGGGTAAACGCACCAGAAAGACGCCCCAGCGCCCTCATTATGACAATCAATAAGTTTATTTTTGGAAAATCTTTTTCTTTACACCTTTACGGAGATTGTTAAGCCTTTCTTTAAAAAAGAATGTTTTGTATTTTTCATCGTCCGACACTATTGTATCAGAATTACGAATTTGAGTCCAAAATTGTTAGCACCTGTAAGTTGTTGATTTATGTTGACAATAAATGTGAACTAAGGCCTTGTTCAGACTGGAGAACGCAAGGGGGGGGGGGCATACCCCGCGAGGTGATCAAGGGCGAGTGTTGAACTGTACATTGCCCTCTGCTCAATACTGATCTCGCACACGTTCTTCAATGTGGACTCGGCCAGGATCAACGTAACTATCTCTCTGGGGGGGGGGGGGTAAAATAATCATGTTCTCCTTTGCGTTCTCAGTGTGAATAAGGCCTATAACTAAAATAATTTTACAGAATGAGACAATCGAATGAGCAAACCTTTCCGAGGCTCTTTCCAAGATCCATAACAGTTGCCATGGTCTCTGGGGAAGTTTGGTTTGCCCTGACATTCTCCAGTAATTTCATTTGATTAGCTGGAGAGAAGAAATGAGTTCCAACAACCTTTTCCGGACGTGTAGTAACAGCAGCCATCTAGCCAAAAAACAAATCGAGAAGAAATTTATATGGCAACAATCAATATTAAATATTATCTCACAAATATTAATATCCACACATTCAACTTTGAAATATGTGTTTCCCTTCACCAAAACTATACCAAGTTATAATCGCGTATCGGCTTTGTTTCTTCTTTCGCTACACATTGCGTTACCTACATTTGTTTGCGACGAAACAGTTAAAAAATGAAGTAACCGTTTTTACATTTTAAATTGATATTTTAGAATATTATTTTTTTAAATTGTCCCAAAACAAAATGCATTATTTGTACGTTATGGTTCATTGTATTAACCTTGTCTAAATCAAGTCCCGAGGTGTTACTCGCAAGAATCGCATCAGGTTTACATATCTTGTCTAATCGGGCAAAAATCTGTTTCTTCAAGTCCAGATTTTCAAACACAGCTTCGATGACGATGTCCGCATCCTTCAAGTCATTGTAATCGAGCGTTCCATGGAGCAGGGATAACTGCTGGTCCGCCTTCTTTTGCGATAGTCGGCCCTTGTCAACATTACTTTGAACAATCTTCTTGATTCCTGATATGGTCTCGTCCAAGTTCTGTCGAGAACAATTTAGGAATCATCAAATAAGATTTAAAAAAAATATGCCAATAAAAAAAAAACATTCTTACGAGTTTGTCGAAAAACAAGCGTCGAAACACTTCCTGCAACATAGACAAACAAAGCCAGAGTTTAATAAAATTAAAAGAATAAAATATCTTCACCACTTGGAAATCCTTTTATTCCAATCATTGATGTTGAATCGACCATTGATAATAATAGGGAATTCACTATAATGTGAGGCATCGTTGCCATATTTTATATCGGAAATCTCCATAGAAGGACTAAATAAACTTCATGATGAATCCAAGTATTGGAAATTGATTTCATTCAGCATAAATTTAGTATTAATTAGTTTTAGCCGCATATGAAACACTTCTTATTTGTTTGGTACCAAATTTCACCATAAAAATGGTTAATTCCTTTTTCCAAATATTTTGAAAAATTATTGTTGCCTTTGTAGAAGATATAAAAATTATAATGAAAACAATAATAATATTGTCAAGTTAGGATTAAATTTGACATAAAATAAACGATTTCGGTAATTTTTTCAAAGTCTTAAAGGTTTGTCACCAGCTCACCACATTCATGGTTATTTGTATGAAGGCTTAATATCAATCTTAAACAAGTGTATTTTAAATACACCCAATCCTTACAAAATGATTAATCATGGCTTTGTCACTAACCTGTTAAAACATCATTACGTCAGGAATAACATTGTTTGGTTAGGGTTAATAGTTGCTCGAACCTTGTCAAAATACATGTTTTAAAAGTCAGAATGTGAGGATTGTCTATTAAATGTCATGCATGGAACTCCTTCATGCCTAAAGAAACGTTACAAAGTACAAATCAAATGGTAATGGATTATATATTAATTAAAATTCATTGTAATAACAATAATTATGCAGAACAAAACACAGCATATACATAACTTTGGTGACTCACTTCTTGATTAACCTCGACCAGTTTTACGGGAATTCCACTAGTGATGAAACAGATCGCAATCCCGGATCCCATCGTGCCTCCTCCGATTATAGCGCCCTCTTTTATCTCCTTAGACGTTGTATTCTGGTACGATATATCACTGCCGGGGACCGTCCACTAAATTAAATTAAATTAAAAAGAACATTTTTATATCGTAAATTTATGTTGCTGCTTGCTACAATAATACCTGAAAAATAATCATCACATTGGGAAATGTAAAGACCGTAATTTTTCTTTTCTAAGGACTTCATTTAAGAGGAGAAACTTTTGGTAGGCAAAATAAACATAAATATGACTGGCATATTTAGCGAACGCCGCTTCGGACTTAATCGGAAATATAAATAAATAGGTTGCATAGTACGATACATGGCATTTACATTATTGTGCCAAAATAACGCTAAATATTGCGCTATAACGCCATATATAACGATAAGTAACGATAAGTATTCGTTATGGTGAATATACAATTTAACAAGAGACTTAATTAATCGTTTTCTAATACTTTTTACATAGGCATATATCCCATGATTGCTGCAGGGTTGTTTAGACATGACCCAGGACAAGTTCCCCGCTATTCTCGAATGACATATGGGTCTTACCATGATATTCTACCATAATCAAACCAATTGGATTAAAGGCGCTGTCATAACATTACACGGCACTAGAATAAGGAAATCCATGATAAGATAAATGCTTGGACAGATTGGCAGATTCTATAACAAGTAACATCCTTATATATGGGTCCTAGTGCTGTCATTATGTTTCCTGACGATAACGGAAGAGTTTGCTCTTGTCATGTATATGAAAGACGAAATAATGAATTAAGTACCCTGGCCTGCTATAGAAAACAAAGCAAATGATTATATTATAATAACCACCCTGAAGTTCCATATCTCCCTTTAGTAAATATATGTATCTATATAGTGTTATGCTATTAAATAACCTACGTTATTTTTTCAACGTGGAATACCCTGACGTACCTTTGAAATCTTTCTTTCACTGAAGAAAGCATGCAATAATGCTCTGCACTGATTTGACACAGATAGAGTATCAACTAGCTGCAACTCCCTGGCGAAGGAACACGAAAGATTGTAACGTCACTAGCGGTTAGGTACTACGTAAAACAATAACAACACTAACAAGGGCCCAAGGGCACTAAGGTTCCTTGCTTATCAGAATATTGCCAAATCACTAGTTTTGGACCATTAATTGACTTTTGATCACATGCTCATTATGTTTAAAAATGTTTCCCTACTACATTCACAACTTATCCCAAAATATCAACTGTTTGTGATCACTGGGAGTTAGTCTAACAAGAGCCCAAGGGCACTAAGGTTCCTTGCTTATCCGAATATTGCCAAATCACTAGTTTTTGACCATTAATTGACTTTTGATCACATGCCCATTATGTTTAAAGTGTTTCCCTACTCCATTTAGAGTTAGAGCGGTCACAAGCTCAGGCGTCACAGACACACACACACACACGCTCACACATACACACGCCAACCTGACTACATAGGTTCCTTTTGCTACCGCAAGGAACCAAAAATGACAAGATCATCACCTACAGCACCAACATTACCAACACCTCCACTAACAGTAATGACATCAATAGCATCAACACCAACAACACACACACTACCAACAACATATGGTTTGCTGGTGTTTTTTAAATATAAAATAAATAATATTGCTTTGTTCGCATGTCATGTCAGGTATGTGTGAACCTTAACTGATTCATACAACATCAAATACAAGTGAGCGCCTAATGTTGATATAACACTAACATTAAACCTAGTTAATTAAGCCAAGAATACCAGCATTTGAATTTTGTTTATTACCGACTTATATAAACACAATATTATATATCAGAATGGAAAATGGAAACTTACTTTTCCAGGCCTTCTTCGAATGAGCTGGAATTTACGGCAGCTTCTACAGATTTTATATTCAGTAACGGAGCTATTGCACCCCTGGCCGTTTTAGCAACCTTTTTATATGCAGCTGATGAAGCAAGTGCGAATATATTAATTACATTTGCGGCCAACAATAGATAGAATAATTAATAAAGCGAATGTCATCTAAAAGTAAATCATTTGGATGCAAACTAATACTTAATAATCCCACATCGCTCTATCCGGCAGCGTATTCTGCCGAGAAAAAAAAAATGAGAATCAGACGAACCTTCCAAAACTGCCGGAGTGAATTCATCTGCCTTGACTTTCATCTTACTTACTCTCCTGGGTTCCACTGGTTCATCTTCCACACTCTGGGCAAAGGTGATCGCTTCAGACACAATATTACCCTCAACGATCTATTAATAAGAACAAACTGCATTACAATGTGACTAGTTTAATCAACCTATACTGATCAAGCCAAATCCGAAAAGAAACGGTTTTCTATATTTTTCGTTGGGTTGATCAAAATAAATGAAAAAAAAATCATTGTTGTAGTGGAATTTATATTGTAATGATACAAATTAAAAGTAATGAATATATTACTTATATCTTAGTGAATAAGATGAAGTAGGGAATCATGTCGAGAAAGTAACTTGGACAATACAACACAATGTAAGAAACGATAATAACTATGTATGACAACAAAAAGAGTTTCTTATCAATATCATGTTCCCGGATAGGCCCCCTTTTTTAGTCCTAAGCAGCTCTTTAATATTAACGGGCGGGTTTCCAGACATGACAAAGTATTTCCAGACCCGTTACTGACATGTTTTATGCAGGAGGTCCGTTTACTTGTACGCGCGGCTCGTCACTGTGCTAATAGCAGTTTTTTCGCCAGCTAGCGGGCCCGGAAAACCCCTCCAGGGCGTATACGTCACATCGAGGTATATCCAAATATATCCAAAAAACATATTGCGTTGGGAAATACTTTGTAACTTCTGGATAAGGGTTAAAAACGTACAAAATCCGTCTTTTCGGGCGGGTTTCCACACTTACTTTGTCAACAATACCCTTCTCAAGGGCTTCTCTCGCAGATACCGATCTCCCAGTTGAGCAGATATCCACCGCTGTAGCGATATCAGTAACTCTCGACAATCTCTGTGTACCAGAAGATCCGGGCAAAATACCAATTTTCACCTCTGGTAGAGCAATACTGAACAACAATGAACAAAAAGTATGGATGAGCATTGGAACGCATAAAGGTATAAAACGGAAAACATCTATCTACGATAGATATTGGTTCTTATGTATGCGGTTTTAACCAATCAAGACCAATCGTGCAATTCGTTATCCTTCTGAACAGTACAGTTAAATTCAGAGGAGGGGAATCGATTGAATATTGTAATATTTTAAATTGATTGAGACGACATTCCATGACATGCGAAGAAAAACACATGGCACAAAATGACTTGATGACAATATGACTATTGATTTAAATTTGTGACGATTTTGACGTAATACAGAATAGTTAGTGACTAGAAATGTTACCACTCTTATTGAAACTTACCTCGCATTGGAATGGATTATTCTGTAATGGCTACCGAGGGAAGCTTCAAGCCCACCTCCGAATGCGAGTCCATGGATGGCTGCTACCACAGGCTTGGCAGAGTTCTCGATGGCTTCAACGACTCTTACAAGTATGGGTTCTGATTAGCCAATTTGAGAGAAGACAATCCTAATGAGTAAAGTTTAAGCATATAGGTAGCTAGGCCAATATACAATATAACAAAATAAGAAAAACAACCACATGTAGCCACAATAAACTCAAAGTAATAAACAGTTCTCGTCGCGAATATTAGGACGCTGCTACATTATGTATGGGGCTTTGCCCAAGCCCAAATATTCAAGGCGTATTAATTACTTTGGGGAAACGATTGCTACATTGTACACTATACCGTTCAACAATTATCTATTTGAGAGAATGTTGTAGAGCAATGAAAAATTTGGTGACTAGTGAAAACATTGACATTTATTTTTTATTATTATTTCATGATTACATTGGGGGACGACCTTTCAGTGATGACGTCACACCCTTACATTTGCAGAATATCACTTTTTATTCTTGTTTTTTTTATAACGTGATAAATCGAAAATCGAAAAGCTATAAATTAAAGATGAGATCAACGCCGACTGGCATAATATAATAATTAAATTTTAGGATAGATTTGCCAATTGATGACAGGAGTTTATTCATATGTAAACAACATTAAAACCCTGTGGACAAACGTTGACACTTAAAACCGCTCGAATTATACAAATTTTGACTCACCACGAAGATTTTTGCCAGTGAGAAATTCTGTGATATCAGCACCAGCACAAAAGACTTTACCATCTCCATGAATAACGATACTCTTCACTGTGGTATCTTCATTAGCTCTCTGTAGACGAAGTTTAAAGCAATAATCAGGGTTTCAGCAATGATAATTATTCTTCTCTCTGGCACCAAAGGGAGATTTTGTCATTTCACATCGTAAATCGCCCGGTTTGGGATGAAATTAGGACATAACTGCATGAGGTTTGCATTTCCTCGCCGACCTTTTTCGCAGAAATAGACCTACAGTGTAGCCTACTGAAGTGTAAATATATTATTTTTCTCTATGAAGAATGTCGGTACGTTTGGTTGCATGTGGTATAATGATGACAAAATCGTTAAAAATAAACCGTAATTTATTGCTTTAATAACTTACACATGAAGCAGAGAACTGAAAATCATAGAGTAAAAATATTTGATCATGTACACTAATTGATTATGTGTCAACTGGTGACGAACATACCTTGATGCCTTCAACAATACTAAGGCGAACTTCGTGACTGCGAAGAGAGAAATTTTGAAATTGTGTTTATCGTTATATTAGTTCAATCTTAAATCAATAACTCATTGGCTGCAGTTATCAGGTTACAGGGGCGCCGGACTTTTTTTGAGCGGCGGGGGCAGTCCTTTACAAAGGGCACTTTTGTACACTGGCAGGGTGGTTTATAGTCAAGTAAACTCTCTAAGCGGATCGCCACCACCGTGTAGTGCCTGGTGGAGATGTGGTGATGCGGTGCGGGGGCGGGGGTGTTCTCTGATCCACAAAATCTGAACGGAGCGCCATCATCGGTTGGCGCGTAGCGCAGCAAAGAAATCTTTAGCCAAAATGCCTCCCAGATTACCGGGAAATGGCACTTCCAAGCCCTTGTTGGCCTAAGTAAGATGTATGTATGTTTTACAAATTTACACGCAAAAAGGGTAAATTAGAAATATTTTTAGACACATTGCTACAAGGATTCC
>JAODFY010002355.1:0-11081 GCA_027580055.1 Paracaudina chilensis | reverse complement strand
ATATGGATGACGGGAGCACGAGGATCACATGCCTGACTGCGTTAGGAGTCTACACACCACATATCATTAATATGGGTGACGGGAGCATGAGTATCACATGCCTAACTGAGTTAGTAGCCTACACACCACATACCATTAATATTTGTGACGGGAGCATGATGATCACATGCCTGACTGAGTTAGTAGCCCTTACACCACATACCATTGATATGGGTGACGGGAGCATGATGATCACATGCCTGACTGAAATAGGAGTCTACACACCACATATCATTGATATGGATGACGGGAGCACGAGGATCACATGCCTGACTGAGTTAGTAGCCTACACACCACATACCATTAATATGGGTGACGGGAGCATGATGATCACATGCCTGACTGAGTTAGTAGCCCACACACCACATACCATTGATATGGGTGATGGGAGCATGAGGATCACATGCCTGACTGAGTTAGGAGTCTACACACCACGTACCATTGATATGGGTGACGGGAGCACTATGATCACATGCCTGACTGAGGTAGGAGTCTACACACCACGTACCATTGATATGGGTGACGGGAGCATGGTGATCACATGCCTGACTGAGTTAGGAGTCTACACACCACAAACCATTAATATGTGTATTTCGTACTACGGTTTCAGAGGTCGAGTAATCGGTCTTGCGCCTTCGGCGCTACACTGTCTTTGCTAAGAATGGATCATTTTTGGTAAAGAAGCAGTTTTTGTTGAAAATACCACTTTTGGCCCCAAAATGGGGAAATTTAACAATTTTGGTCCAATTTGCTAAATTTATATCTTATAGCTTCCACCAGAAATGGTCAGAATGGCACCATTGAAAAATGTTGTCAAAATACCTAAGAATGGATCATTTTAGGTTAAAAGGATTTTGTGGTTGAAAATGCAATCTTAGGCCCCACAAAAAACGAAAATTCAACTTTATAGATCCTATTATTTACCTTTTATGAATTCCAAATTTACAAAAAATAGTCCCAAAGAGCAAATAGCACTAAATTTTTAACAATGGTGCCAAAATATCTGAGAAGGGTTAATTTTGGGTTAAAATTGTTTTTTCAGTTGTGGTGATAAACACCTTAAGTTTGCTAAAAAATTAAACAATTTAGTTCTTTTTTTGGTAAATTTACATTATGTGGCGTCAAAATTTACCAGGAAAGGTCATAATGGCACATATGATTGAATAATGTTACAAACAAACATAGGAAGGTTTATCTTTGAGGATGAAAAATAATAATAAATACAAATTTATAAAGCGCCAATATCAAAAGAAAAACCAAAAATATCAAGTTATTGTAAAAAAAAAAAATGGGGGGGAAATCCGCTATTGAAAAGTCAGGTCTTAGCTTATTTGGTCAATATACATCATGAGACTTTGCAACATGCAATGGCTCGTTTTGTGTTTTAAAACCCCCAACGTGTTGAAACCCCCAATCAATCGCATCATAACATTTTATAGTCCCACAGATAACACGCTGGGGTGATAAAGTTCACCCCACGTTAAAGGTTCCATTATATCACCAATCATTAACTTGCTAAAACCAAAATTTCTAGGATGTAAAAGTTTTTTTGGCTCCAGAGACGAGTGTAATCAATAAATTCCAGAGCTTCATAACTTAGAACAGGAACTGTAGCATCTGTGAGATTTACAAGACTTGCAAAACCAAGATGATTGTTTTTATAGTCCTTTAAATTGTTGTCCAGCCAAAACTTCACAGGCCCACTGCTCTATACCTATATAGAAGTCGCGATCATAGGTTTTTCGTTTTTCATATGTTGGTTGGGAAACAAGTGTAATCCATGGGCAGCTGCAGACAAAAAAGTTCAGTGTGGTTACGGGGAGGGGGAAAAGAGGCTTTCAGAGAGGGGGTAAACAAGCTTCTAAGGTGACTTCGTCTGAAAATAAGGCCTTTCTTAGTATTTTTACTATTTTGATTTTCCCATAGGGAGGGGGAACCCCCTTCATGCGGACGCCCATAGTGTCATCTCAAAAAAAAATACATATGAAAATGTATGTGGTTAATGGACACCAATGGAAGCTTTCAGTACAGGCCATGGATATATTTTAATATTGATATATATTTCATATATAGTTTATTCATTTATAAATTTTACCAGGGCTGAAACCTGGACACAATTCCACGGGGCAAACACACGCCCTTCTATAGCTATGCGCTGATTACTGGTATTGTTGAACGTGTATTTTCATATATTTATTTATTCATCTCTCTTTCCTCTTTCTAATGTCCTCCTTTTCCTTTTCTCTTTCCTAAATTTTCCCCTTCCCCCCATTAAAAAAATCTCCCCGCATGCTACGTCGCTGTTTATCTATCTGAGTAGCATTTCATGCGGAACATTATCTTGACTTCAGATAACAATATTCAACTTGAAGTACAAATATAAAATTGTTATATTTATTTACCATATTTATTTACCATTTTACGATTGTCACCCAATCCAATTGTCACCCAAAACAGGCTTGTTACGACCTATATATTAGGGTCCTATATACCGACGATAAAGGTGTTAGCGGAAAATCACTCAGTCGGCGTATTTATATAGAGAATGCGGGGGCGAGAAAATAGAAGGAACATTCGGTGACCCCCTATTATCAGGCAGGGGTAGTTTTTATTACGTGCTCAGTGCGTGCTCAGTGCGTGCTCAGTGCGTGCAGGTCTATTTATATATGATGGCAAGTATATTGGGTACATTTGCCTTACAGGAGCCAAAAAGGATGCGACCCGCGCCAAGGTATATTGTTTTGCCGTGGTATCCCAGACATTTACAGCCTCGGAGCACACATTTGTCACGATCGCGAGGGCAAAAATCTTGGGGCGCTACGCACGCAGATATATATTTGTTTAAACGGTACGGCAATAAATTTCAGCTTGAGGACCAAGTAGGTGTCAGAATTCTTATGGGGCTAAAATGTTCACGCGCGCAGGTATTTATGAATAAAGTGAGGTATTGGAATATTCTCACGTTGGGGACTGGGGGAGGGAGTGGTTGGTGGTGCGAATTTATTTGTGTGCAGCGTCGTGACAATAAGTTTTCACGATTTTCGGGCAAATCTTCTAGCCTCAAAACCCACCCCCCACCACTAGCAACCGCCCATGTTAACTTCTGAAGTCCCCTCACTTTTTCAAACCTCCTTGTTATTTGTTTTAGTTTTGTAATAACCGTAACTAACAAGTCGTTAGCCATTGTTAAAGTTGGTTAAGCAGTCTATGTTAGAAACATTAATTAATGATACACGGGACGGTATAATCATGTTACGGTCGTGGTCGTGTGGGTCGTGGAAGATGATGGGGGAACTGTCGTTATATCAAATATTTCTTAGATTTCTTGGATTACTGCCAGTTCATCGTCATATATGTTATCTTGTGTAATATTTCGGGCGTGTTCGAGTTGGTGTATTTTATTACTTTATTGTACAGACACAATTGTACCAAGAATGAAGCTGATCAGTTGCAATTATGAATATTAATGAAATATCATTGTCATGTGACAGTGTACCACTCATCATCTACAAATCATCATACCAAGTATGAACGGGATCGTTCATATACGTATTTGTTGAGCTTGCTGCCTATAGACCCGCAGACTAACCTGGTGTGAACCTAGTTAGTTCCTGTGGTCACGATTGTTCAACTTTGTTGCCAATTTGTTTTTGTTTTTTTAGTTGAGAGCTTCCCGCAAAGATATATTTTCCAATACTCAGCGTTCAGATTGAACATGTAGCCATTTTATTCCGATTCGTGTTGAAATTCCTACGATTTCTCACGAATCACCTTGAAGTGAAATTTATTCAGGGAGAGTTGGGCCACATCAAATTAATTAATAATAATAATAATCTTTGTTGTTTACATAGCGCCATTTAACAAATAATCATTTGGCTTTACACCCTTAATATACGTGGGATTTTAATATGCGCCTAAAATACTAACATTGGGTGACAATTTGATTCAAATGAGGGAGACGTTCCAATAAACACAGAAAGAGCTCTCATCTAGTTGTTGGGTCTTCCAGCGAAGCTGGGTGAACCTGTATACACACTTCAAAATGTTTTTTCTTCTCATACAGGTGGATGGGTTGTTTTTTGTCAACGACAACCGAGGGAATTTTTCAAATAACAATGCTAGGCCTAATTACGAAATGAGAGGGCGCCAGTCTTGTTTGCGATTTGGATTTAAGGAAATGATGCGACGCCACGAGTGCCAGCGAAGGATGCTACGTGTGTCTCGTGTGACAGAATTGTCTCGTGTGGCAGAAATGTTTATAAAATACGCACGGAGCACGACACAGTCTTGGCCAAGACCATTGTAAACTGTTATGTAAGTCCCATCTCCAATTTACTAGTCTCCCGCAGGTAATTGACCATATCCTACCATACCTTTTCAATGACACGGTTCATGGTGATATGTTAGCATGTATAATATACACGTTCAAGTTCAATAATAGTACTGTCAGTCACATAATTGGTCGTGGTAATACTGTAATGGTATCATTAGAAATTACCAAAGAATGTGTAAAAAAGCCAAATGTAATAGTTTTTTTTAGATATTTTAGATATAACATCGTGATATAGATCACGGTCAGGCATGATTAGTTGTACACTGTAGATGTTTAATTTAAATAAGCACTATATACCCAGAGATATCTCATCCTAAACAATTCCATACTTTGCCCCCATGGACAACTTCTCAGCCCTGGAGACAACTCTGTTTTGGGGGACAAATGTCTGATATGTACCATTTTGTTTGTTCAGGTTGTTCAAGTGTGTGGTTGGGTGAGATCACCATTACTTTGCAATGATTCTATGGTAATTCATGGGTGTATTAACACAGTCAGCATGCATGCACTGTTGTCAGTACGATATTCACCTTATTACCTAACACTAATTTATTTAGTAAACAAATTTGGACAGGTACTAGTATTTACCTTGAATTTTCTACAGAGTTTAACCTCATTCGGAAGATGACTCCAAACCTTATAGCAGTAGTTATTCAACATAAGTTTCCCGTGTTTTATGTTGTGTCTAGTAACTGTGAAAAGCGACCTTCCCCTGGTGTAATTGGAGACAGGCAATAGATTCCCAGGGTTAACAATTTCATTAAAAATAAAATCTTAGGCAATAAATTGTTAACATATAATGAAGGTACACATTTTCAAAATATGGATGTCGCTAACCTTAAGAAGGCCAAGGTTGCTAAGTGCATTAGTGGGGTGACGATGGTCTTTAAAATGAATTGTTTAAAGAATACGGTTTTGAAGAACTTGAATACGCTTCAAGTTGATAGCACTTGCTACACCATAAATTTCAATGCCGTACGAGATTTTGGAATGGACAAGTGAATAGTACAGCTGGATGGTAGTGATGCTCTGAGGCGATCAAAGATGCCAGTGTACTTGACGAGGCTATTGCATAGGTCAACGATATGGTTTTGGTAGGAAAGCTTGTCGGCAATGAGTTGACCTAACTATTTGATACAACTCGCTCTACAAATTTTAGTGTTATTCAAAGTAAAGTGATCTGGGCATGTTCTCTGACGTGGAAAATGGAGAAGTTCGTTTTTTCAAGATATAAGTAAGTTTGTTAGCATCGAACCAGTTGTTAAGCTGGCTAAGAACTCGCCTAGCCTTCACAATAAGATTCATACAGTCAGTATCGTGATCAAACACATTGGTATCATCAGCAAAAAGTCTAATAGAAGCATTAGGAGCCACATTGTTGATATCATTTACATAGATTAGGAATAAAAGTGGTCCTAAGACAGAACCCTGCGGTACCCCAGTATTACCACTGGAACAAGTAGACATAACCCCATTTAACAAACACATACTGTCTTCTATTAGTGAGGTAACTAGAGATTAAGTCAAAGGCCTTGCCACGAATACCGTAGTGGTATACTTTGCTTAGAAGTATTTTGTGGTCAACAGTATCAAAGTCCTTCTTAAGATCCAAATAAAGTCCTACGACATTTTCGCCTTTGTCGAGGTACGTACGAACAGAGTTTATAGTTTCAAGCAGGGCATGGCTAGGGTCATGACCTTTGCTGAAACCTAAATAAATAGAGGAGGGCACACTCGTGTCAAAGGGGCAAAACATTTTGCCCGCTTAGCGCGGGTGCATGTAAGTAGATGATGTACGTATTATTTATGCGCGCTTGGCCATGGGCGCAAATTGTCAGTCCTAAAGAAATAGAGGAGGGCACACCCGTGTCAAATGGGCAAAACATTTTGCCCGCTTAGCGCGGGTGCATGTTAGTAGATGATGTACTTATTCCGAGTGCCGTCACCAAACAAATGTCAGAACATGGGCTCTAGAACATAGGCATAAAATGGGAACATAAACTGCCGATTCGCTGGCCAGATCCGACCCATGAGACGATCCAAACCGGCCCTAGAAAAATGGGCATAGCCTGACTCAACATCGATTTTATTTCAGACATTATTAAAGCTACCTATTATTATTATTATTATTATTGTTATCAGTGGCGAAACCAGCGGGGGCAGGGGCAACGCCCACCATTCAGACGTCTTGCCCCCTGCTCCCCCCATGAGATTTGTGGTCCCCCGAAAAAATTACCAAATGCAGACTGCCCCCAAAATTTCCAGTGGACTCGAGATTCGAAAATTTCGGTAGCCTTTGGTTGAGAATAGAAGCACCACAATCAGTTTGCAGATTATTAATATGCAGTTATTTTGCCCCGTTGTCCGCTACATGGACATACATGGATACATGGAAGCATCAATTTTGCTGCCTGTTATGATGTTTTGTGATAGCTACAAAGGCATACGAGGCAGGATTCCGGCTTGGAAATCGTAAAGGAACCACATCAACTTCGGGCAGCATTGGAAGCAGAATCTCTCTCGAGATGTCTGCAATCTGAGAGGTATTTCTTAAAAAAAATAAAACATTCCGTACGCCCCACGCCAATCTATGGTGGCGCTCCGCTTAGATAGTCTTTCGGGCAGATTTAAAAAATTTCGGGCAAGAAATCCTCTGCCCCCCCCCCCCAGCGTATTATAGAACCATAGAATCATGCAACATCATGCATCATCATTTCATCAAACAGCCATTCTGTATTCGGCTCCAATATATGCGCGAGTGTTATACAACAATTAACATCTTTTAAATACTTGTTTATATTCATGAATAGATGTGGCTGGATACCTCAACGATAAGATGAAATACTTTATATTGTTTTATTACTTCAAATTAGACTCTGCCTTCATTGCCAAGGAATAACAAATTCTTTGTTTTTTCTCGCCCTACCACCTTCCACCCCCACCCCAACCCCAGAAATGCACTAGGCAAACCTACTGAAATGATGGGAACGATAGCACCATTTTCCGTCTAAGCCACTTTTACAAAATTTTTACCTTTGACCCCTCATCAAAATCTCCCCCCTTTTTTGCCCCACCAGATTAAAAAGTCTAGTTACGTCATCATGAATCATCCTCCTCGAATATTAACCTCTGTAACGCCACTATACAGAAACTTATCTATGCGTACATCCATTCCAAAAGAAAAAAAATCCCATTAGGCATCCATATATAGGGTATCCAACTATTTATTTTGTTTAGAAAAGCCATTCCCATTTATTTGTCATCCATTTAGCAAGAATGTAGTTCTGGATACACCAGGTTTCATTTAATGTCTTTTTACTAAAGTAATCCTTTTCGCATACATATCCCAAATTTCTGAAAGCCCGGTCGAAGTTGGTCAAGGTGATCCTAAATCCGATTAGTGGATACATCCACGGGTGACACGATTGACATTACGTTGCACACCGAGCCGTATTTACGTACGAACAAGCATATCAAAATAAAAGTAAAATATAACTTCAGATAAAGATAATATAACTGTCTATTAATATATTTTTTAATCGATATCGTTTCCCCATAATACCTACGATAAAACAAGTACAAGTTTGGGCACAAAAGATGCATGATTTACGCCTAGCTGCAATTATATTATGCTAAAATAAAACATGAAGAATAGAATACTTCCCGGTTACACCGTAGTTTTACGCTTTACAAACAATAACAATTATTTATATAAAAAAAAAGATAGTAAATATAGTTTTAAAATAAAAACTAAAACCGAAAATGGGATACAAACTTAGGTTGACGAAAATTAAAATATAATGTGCATAACATACTGAATAATATAATTACGTAAGAAGTACGTTACAAAAGTGTTACTGAGCTATAAAAGTTGCATAATATCCACGGTATTGTTTTTTCCCATTTGAATGAAAGAACAGTTTCACTTCGTGGTCATATTTGCGGCGAAACCTGCGCAACGAACCACAGAGTTTCTCCGTATCACCAGTTACAAGATCAGTGATCTGTTGGAAAAAGAAACAAACAGTAAAAATTAACAAAGCAATTATGAGCTTAATTAATGTTGACCTTGTTGCGGTATACTAAAAACAAAGTTTCAGTGTTCGTCCTCTGTTAACCTTTGACCTTTACACCAAACCACAGTGTTTTTGTACTCCATGTGGTGTACCTAAATGCCAAAATCATTCGACGAATTCAAATGCGAAATAAGGGCTAAATAAAGGAACGGGCAGTCTCAAAACCTGCCCGGGCTGTCATTTGTTTACCCGGCGCCAGCCTATTTTTTACCCAGTCCATCGGCCCACTGGGCATTGCCTAAATGCTATTCCACCCCTGACTTCATAGATGGTCGTAGTAGGCTATATGGTGTAATGATCGTGTTCACATTTTCATGGACATAGGCGGACACACATGGACACACGATGGATACACATGGACACACGGTGGATACACATATGCACCGACACAATAAGTGGCTCCATGAACTCAACTGCATGCGACATACCAGAACGAGGTCAATAATGATAATACACTGATTGTACATAAACTAGTTATTATAGGATTATTGAATATTTCCCCATGCATTATATGTTCCTCCTGGATAAGTTATTTACTAATTTCGTATCATGGTCTCGTTATAAAATATATCCTGCCATTTAACTGGCATTTTTAGATATTCATCGTGCTATAGCGGTAAATTCTGTTCATAGTCCACGACCGGTGCAAAGTGCAACATCGTAAATATTGGTTAATTATTCGACAATTCCATACATGTAGCTGATATTCACCAACCCAGCCACAATGTGTTTATAATCTGGAAGTTTTGCCTATTTACAATCAAAATAGATTTTCCTCCCGCCAAGTGTTATGTGTATTTCGCCCAGCAAATTCAAGTTTACTCGTTCGGCCGGTGATTTTTTTTAGTAATACTACATAGGCCTACAGTACGCATGAACGTCCACAATAGGGGAGGCGGAAAATTCCATTTACCAAAATTAATTATACAAAAAGGCCGTATAGAAGCCAACGCAATTTCCAGAAAAAAGAGGTAAAACTCGTGTTCTCACACAACAGCCAATGATTAATGTGGACGCTTGCATACTAGTCAAAGTACATACATCCTAGCAATCGTCAAATTAAATAATCCACCCATCCTATGATATTTCCACTCAAAAGAGTTCGAAAATATATGTTTCCATAGTATATAAAAAATAAGTTAAATTAGAGATCAACAAATTTTCACACACGAAATAAAAATATTACCGGTACATTGTTTTCTTCTACAGAATAAAATATACAACTTTTCATATTACAGAACACTCTATTTAAAAATCACTATCAGCAAAAGGGTTGCCGAAATGTCATATTTTCAGCGACATAGCTTTATAACCGTTACTAAACGCACAATCTGATGATAGTGCTATTTCGTTGCTTTGAGGTCTTTGCTACAAATATCTAGACAAATATATAACTACTTGGAAAATACGGTTTATATATTAGGCTCTATGTTAAAAGAGCGATTTATTCTCGATGAAGCAGATACAGCCTGATGTGTGTTATGTACAGTGGCGTAGCCAGGTTTCTGCTGAAGAGTGGGTCATGCGTTCTTTTCTGATCGCTGTAATTTTGTGTTCGGGAATTTATATTATTTAGGTGCTACGCTACTAGTTACGTATTATTTAATGACTTTTGCAGACTATGTAAAGGAATGATTCAATGCATGTATGTTAATTAAAACAAAAACTTACAACAATAACCACACTTGTTTAAATAAATTACATATTAACATGTAGATTATTAAACAATACAAATGTAAATTATATAACTAGTTGCAATGCTCGTAAACCTGAACTGTTATACGGTTAATTGAATGTTCATTGAATATATACATTTAGATGTTATGGTTGGTATTTTTCCTTGACAGACCTGCTCTTATAACAAGTCATTCAGAATCATTTTTTGATAATGTATTTACGAATGTTGTTATGAACGTTAATTGACAGACCTACTCGTATAACTAGTAATTATAGTAATAACTAGTAATTTCCGAATGTTGTTATGAAAGTTGGCTGTAAATGTGGATTATTAATTAATGTTATTAGTGACCACTTGCCATTTTTTTACTATTATAGATGATTGCATATAAAAAAGAGGAACTTTCTGTCCTCGTTTTGGAAATAGCGGAACTAGTTTCAATTGTGTTTAAACGTAATTTTCTTTCAAATTCCAATAAATCGTTACTTGATAAGTACTATTCCGCAAAAGAAAATAATTCCGCTAAAGGATTTCATATGTCTGAAATGTTTCCAAAAATCACAAAAACAGTACAATTCTGAAGAGATATTGCAATAAGTGTGTTAACGCTGTGTTATCGGTACGGAGCAGCGTGTCCTTGACGGCGAAATTTTGTGTTTTTATCACAAATTTTATTTTGCAGTAAACTGTAAAAAGAGCATAAATTGACTACTATCTTGCGACATTGTAAAGAAACAATAATACTTTAACATTCTAGACATGCAAAAAAGCAATACTATAATATTATTAATAAGTGCCTGGAAATGACATTGTGAGAGGAATTTTTATTCCATGTTTTTAAGAAGTGTTGAGGAAAATGCAGTTTATAACGAGCGTTACGCGGAGCGAGCATTTAAGACTAATGCGTGTGTGTACATATCCAATGTTGTCAATGCATACCCTAACGACTTTGTTG
>JAODFY010002244.1:0-13408 GCA_027580055.1 Paracaudina chilensis | reverse complement strand
TCTATGATCTCTCTGTCGGCCATTCTGTATTATAAAATATATATAATTTATTGGTAATTTGGATCTTAAAATTGCAATTGATACTTGGCTATATAAAACCATACAAAAGACATTCTTGTAAAAATTGTATATAATAGAAATTTAGATTTAGACATTCTTTAAATTTTGACATTGTTTAAAACATTTGATAGCCCTGCCTCAATAGTCATATTTAGGTAAGACAGGAACCCTGGCATATTTCCTTGTTTGTGACACCAAATGATGCCTGTCAAAAAAAAAATAACATTTCATTTCATGCTACATTTAAAGTCTGCTTCAATGAAAAACATCTTGACAAAATTTGTATAAAAGACATTTTTAACAGTTTTGTGAATATGCTTCCCGAGTTTTACCCGAGAGTTCACCTTTCATATATGTCTCTCACACATGCCTTTGTATATCAAGATGAAAAACATGTGCATCTTAAAACTATTACCTAAATTGAGCTTGTTTCACAAATTGTACATTGCAAAAGAAGAAAAGAGGGAAAAAGTTCCATATCCATCCAAGAAATGCTTTTCTATCACACATAACGGCCCCATCCCCCGAGTAATAGGCACCAAGTTTGGGAGCAAGGATTAGTACAGTGACCTTGCTTGCAAATTCATGGTTCTGCCTTCACACCTTCATGGACGAGGTCTAACTGTCATGACTACCAAACAATAAACAAACATTAAACCAGTACTAATTCTAAACACTCCCTCGTACATGATTGAATTAGGTACATAGACTTTTAATTGGTTTTGTAATCAGTTCACACCTCCCATGATGACTTTGTGTTCACCTAAAGGTTAGATAGACACTGCATAGGTCTAATGATTAAATCACTTCATGGAGATTCCAAGGTAAAATGATTGATGGGGATCGAATACCACATCAGAGTACCATTTGACCTCTTCCATATAAATATAATATAAATTATCAAAATGCATTTCGGACAAACATTTAGCATGATGACTGGAACTACTCCCAGGCTGGATCAAGTTGCCTTGTGGGTCGTACACGGCCCCCAGGCCGGACCTCCCTCAACCCCTGTCCTAAATAAAGCTTTAAGATTTCTGTCCCTATTATCCTAGTGTGTCAATGTGCTGCTGTTTACTTTGTCTGATTCTGGTTTGCATCGGTATATTTATGTTTTGCTTGTCTTGACCAAGAGATATTGTTTGCAAACACATTTACTCTGGACCTGGTATCTGTCTTTTGTAAACTGTTTTGATGCATATTGAAGCAAGTCAGTGGTTGGAAATCAGTTTTATATTTTAAATTGCACCACGTTCAGATTTGCTGTAATTATTTAGAAACCAATACATGCTGACTAGAACAACAGCCTTTGAATTTGGAAGATAACCCCCGAAATATTCTCCCAAAACAAAAGTAGGGATCAGAATTTCAGTTTAATATTTTGCCGATGCAGCTATTGATACCTCAGAGATATTATACAAAGATAGACCACTAAAAACGGCCAGCCAAACGCACTTTAAATTCTAGTCATGTGCGAGTCATTTCTTTAAATGAATTTTTGCAACTCGTAGCACTCACGGGGGAAAATTACAGATTCGAAACATGTTTTACATGTTTGTGTCCAAGAACAAATTTAGTCATAAACACCAGCATTATCCACTAAGTAATACCTAGTGTTTTGAAAACAGCTAGTAGGAGCAACAGACTTTAGGATCTAGGGGAAATGGGTGGGCAACTGAATTTTTTTTTTTTGGGGGGGGGGGGGGGGTGGCAAGACATTTTTGGGGGCTGAAATGGAAAAAGATGGTGCTCTCATTGCACCCCCCCCCCCATAGTATCGCCACTGTAAACAGCCAGTGAGTTATACGAAGGTTTTCATAGTTCCAGATATCAATTTATAGTATGAAGATATTGGTGTGGTTGTATACAAAATGTTAATCACAAATAAACTGACAGTACCTCTCAGCTCTGAGGTGATTAAACTACCTCTCAGCTCTGAGGTGATTGAACATCCAGATATCTTCCAATCTTTCAAACAGCTAAAAAAAACTGACTTGTCTCTTGTGTGAACACTCTTGATTTTAAATATCTACCTATTTCTGTCTCGTGTTCTTAGTAGTTGCATGTGTGTGTTTTTGCTGCATGTGGGTTGTATAAATAAATCATTTGAATCAAATACATCTAACGTATATAGCTTCCTTGGTCTTTAGCAAGGGAATATTTTTCTTTCTTGGTCATACTAGTGTTTTTTTTTAATGTTCATATTGCAGCAAATTGGGAACTATTAATAAATCTTTTTCTAAATTTTAAAATTATATTAAAAAAAAAATTCCCTCCAAAAGTGCATTATTTACTTTTATGTAAAATATAGGTGAAAAAATATATAGCATTACCAGCTAAAACCTGATCAATAATGTTGGCAACCTGCCACATCTAAATTTTTTTTTTGAATTGTGGGAAGGGGGAAAAGTCCTTTGGTGAGGGTCATCATCATCATTATCAGTATGTAAAAAAACAACATTAATCCCAAAAATGGTGAGTTAGCTAGAGCCACTTTGGAAATGCCCATTCACTCCTTTTTTGGGGGGATCTGGGATTTTAGGAATCATAAATTTTGCTGTTTACATGACAACCTACAAATGTGAGATTCGTTCAATATTTTTTATTAATATCCAGGCATAAGGACTGTAATTCTTATGAGCACTAGGCATTTTGTCTCCTTATTTCTCACTTTTCGTTTGCCCATCTCGATGAGCGTGTTGTTGTAAACCTTTGAGCTCTCTTGCGTTACCCACCCACATATATGTTCATGCTTCCGGTCAGTTGACTGCCGTCAGTCTAGCTGACTGTTCATCGTTAATTTGATTTTTGTTTTCTAGGATTACAAAATGGAGAAGGGAGAGGTAAAGAGAATGCTTTCTCCCATATTTATTTGCTTTAGAGTTGTTTACAGCACATCTAGCTCTGCATTATTTTTCCTCTCGCACATAAAAACACAACAGTTGCATGTTGCGTTGTCCTATTAAATGCATGTTGTAATATTGGCAAAAGCTGCTTAGCTTGTGGTTTTGTTTACGTTTTGTCTTGTTTTTATTTAACTTTCAATAAATATGTGACTATAATCTTTAATGTTTTGTTTTAATCTTAATATGTTTATGTTGTAGATGAAATTTAGAGAAAAACTATATCAGTTGCTGTGAAGTTCCAAAGCCATGACACATCAAAATATGAATTAGAATAAGAATTGAGCTATGACATGAATGTTTAAAACATGCACAACAGATGGTTTGTTTTAACAAATGAACTGCTATACATATAGTGACAGGTACATGTTAAACAACATTTAAAATGTGAAAAAGTTTTTTTAAAAATTGTTAATTTAATCAAAAAAATATCTGAAGAAAAAGACAGAAAAAAAAAATGGCAGAGATTCACCAGAATTTCTGAAATCAAAGATGTTCATGGTTTGCTAATTCCGAGCATGTTGATTGTAGCATTGATCTTTATACTAGAAAACAAATATATCATTCGCATGGTACTGCACATTTATAATTCTCCCACAGTTTCTCACAACTGACAAATAACTTTGCAAATCTGACCTACATTTATTACTTGTAACCCTGATTCCTCTCTATAAACATATATACCTCTTCTTTTACAACCTGATGTTCACAGCCTTCACAACTAACATATTTAGTTCCCTTTTGACTTGATTGTTTACAAAAACCACAACAGATATATTTGTACTTGCTATTAAACTTTTAATCCTGGCTTCTTTCCTGACTTACGATTTGCATGTAGATTAACTTGAATGTTTACAACAATCACAACTCATAGTTACAACATACAATCTGATTAACATTTGTACTCGCAGTCCTGACCTATTCCCTGACTATAATATACATTTAGATTGACTTGAATGTTTACAACAATCACAATGGATGATTGGAATGATAATCTGCTTGATACTTTTACTCACAATCCTGACTTTTTCCCCCTGAATATTATATACATTTAATCATGACTTTTTCCCCTGAATATTATATACATTTAATCAAGATTTTTTCCAAGAATCACAATGTCATTCACTTTGAATCAGATAAATTACAAATGTACTTACAATCCTGTTTTATTCACTGGCTTACAGTAAGTCTTTTGCCAGGACTTGTAGTCCATGTAGTTGCAACTAAGTGTCACCCAGACATACTCTAATATTTAGCAGTCTATTTTCTATGAATTTTTCATAGTATTAAAATACGATAAAAACTAATAATTAACAACTAATGACCAATTGATTCAGGTAGGTTCCCTTTTAACAGAATTGACTAGATTCACATGAAAAGTGAGTAAAATATTACCTACCATTCTATCTGGAACATTGCATGTCGACACCAGTGTTCTAAGAGATCTTTTAAGCACCTGACAATATTGACAGTTTTCAGAGAAATATTTGTAAAACTTTTGCTTTTGTTGGCATTGTTGATCTGAAACACGATAATGAAGAACCAACTTTCATAACAATGAAAAAAAACATGGTCTTAATAAATGTTAACTCTTTGTGTTAACTCTTTAAATGTTAACTCTTTAAATGGTGGAACTCGCCAATTTCATTATTGTGTTAGGATGTCAATCTATTTTATTACAGAATTAAAAATAATATTCATTAAGCTAAGGTAGGGTTGATGTTAAGGAATTTGATTTGTTTCAACTGGGGATAACTGTGTTCCTCTTCAACATTTTATTTTAAAAAATCATAAAAAAACACATTTTATCCTTCTCATAAAATTTTCCGATTTTTTTTATAATTTTCCCCATGCAGAGAGAGCAATACCATCAGGTATGGAAACTGTATATGTCTGTAGTCGTAACTGCATGTCCAAAAATTAACATTTATCATCCTAGTTTGCCTGCTGTCCGTTTTTAAAAATAACTCCACTGTCCTGTGTTTTCCATGCTGTATCAATTTGAATACATTCTCAGTCATTCAAAGTGTAGTAATTTCCACAAAGTTGATGGGGTTGGGGGGG
This sequence comes from Paracaudina chilensis, assembly GCA_027580055.1. NCBI lineage: Eukaryota > Metazoa > Echinodermata > Holothuroidea > Molpadida > Caudinidae > Paracaudina > Paracaudina chilensis. The sequence continues at coordinate 8,381 of JAODFY010002244.1, read as the reverse complement.
GGTTTTATATCACTGCTCACCACACACTAAAATGGCACCATAGTGCATGGCATAATTAAAAGCATTGATGAATAATTAGACCAAAATTCCACAGTGTGAACTGTGAATTTGGGGAGCCAATGGTTCATATCCTCAATGTTAATAACTATTTAAATCAGAAACATTCATTGCATGAACCCTGCCCAGTGGCGTCACCAGGCATTCCGTAGTGGGGGCACAAAGAGGGCACATCATTTCAGTCAGGGCATGCATCATCAAAGATAACTAATATCACAAATCTTATTTATGGGGAGGGGGCACAAACAATTTTGGAGGGCATGTTTCCCCCGGCTCCCCTTTCCTTTGTTGACCCCACTCACCCTGCCTTTCCTCTGCTTGATTAGCAAATTTGAAAGAGATCTCGTCAATCAACCACCATCATAATACTCATAAGACCCGTTTTATGTTTTTGTTCTATGCATATCTCTCTGTGTTTCTATTACAAGAGAAGGTGTCTCCCTGTTGCACAGGAATGCTCATGAGACATGAGTCATCTCCATAATTTAAACAAAAGTTTTTGTCACCAGTGTAACTTGACATATAAAACACACCTTTAAAATGATATTTGTTTGATTACATGTAAATTTTGAATTTTGTTGAAGAAAAGCATATGGTTAATTTTTATGCATGGTATGATCAATAAAAAAAACAACCAAAACTTGCAAAATTCATAAACCAAAATAGGAGGCAGCCACCAGGCCTTGACGTGAGGATGAATCATAAAGAATATTTTTTAATGGAAACACCTAATACATTTCATTTTGTCACCATTGTGAATAAATTTCATCTTTAATGGATTTAATTTATACATTTGTCACAGAAATGAGTCGTAGAAAAATCATGAAATATTGTCAAAATAATTCCATTCCCTCTTTAACAGAGGTAACCCCCAGTGATTTTTACATTACACAAACAAAAATGAATAGAAAAATGAAGAGATATTTGTTTTATACATTAATTATCCCTAATTCTCTTTGCTTGTTTCAAAAATATTATTTGCATGTCACTATTTTACTAATGTTTTATTATATTATTCATACGACAGTCTTGTTTAGTATTTATTTGCTTTATTTAACAATAGTATTATTTCCAACTACCAGGCCTTGTTCACACTGGAGACGTAAGGGGGATCTAGAGCGAGTGTGGATGGGCGCGTGCTCGGGGTCAAACCCCGCAATCATGATCTCCCTTTCGGGGTGGATCATACCCCGTGATGGGGGATCAAGACTTGTAGCTGTGCATGTCTTTCTTGGATCAACGTAACTATCTCCCTGGGGGTAAACGAATCTTGATCTCCCCTTGTGTTCTCAAGTGTGAACAAGGCCCAAGTGCTCAGAAGTTAAACACTTCTGTGTATAATGTTTTGCCCAACCACTATTTTTCAATATTTTTGTAAAGTTCCGACGTCTGTCCATCAAAATTATGATAGAATAAGCGAATGAGTCAGACATGCATACATGGTTCATGCAGGGCACTGGGAATTCTCGAAGTATGGATCTTGGAATTCCAATCCTTTTACAACTGGATTTATGCTGAAATACCTAGAAATTTGAGGAGAATAAATTGGCACCACATCTCATCAGGATTTACTCACTTCAAAATACCATTGTAGAATATAAATAAACCATTTCGAGTATAGCTCAGGACACCTTTCAATTTCCGGGACTAAATGATTCACATGAAGCTGATATTAAAGACCTATTACAGTATTACTGTTCAAAATGTCTTTTTGTGGCAGGAATAATTCTGCAAAAAGAAAATGGTTTGAAGTAAGGAAAAGTAATTTTTTTTTTCCCCACTATCGCCCTATTGACAATAAACATTGAATGTAACCTTTTTTGTGGGTGTGGCGGGGGAGACACAGACATATTATCATTGTTAAACAGGTTATGTACATTTCTTCGACAAGTTTGTTCTGGCCCAGAGTGGGACATCTCATGCATCAGAAATTACAATGTCCAACATTTATTCGGTAGAATTAATTCCAAGTGAATTTAACTTCTGATTACCCATCTCGATTACACATTTAGTTTCTTGTTTTCATTCATTCCTTCAACCGCCTCTCTCACATCAGACTAAGGAGATTTATTATCTCACAAAGGTGGAGTTCACTCACAAGGTACAATCGATGGATTTGTCACCCCTACATGCATTTCTTCATGTTGTTTTTGCATGAAGTCGAACAAGATTTGATATTTGTCATCATGGTTACCACCACTTTTCTGATTAAATTCAGTAACCCAATTGTTTTTTCTTGATAAGCAGTACATTATTTGATGTTTTTTCATATACATATATTAATATGTGCACATTTTATACCTACATTTTCTGGTTCAAATTTGTAACAATTTGTTTAGAAAATACAGCGACTTGTCATTTCAGTTTTGTAATTTTAGGTGTAGATTTTTTTGTTTGCTTCTTTTTTACATATTTTTTTTGTGTGTTTTTACATATTTTTTACTGCATCTTTTCATCTCATTAACAACAAAATGAATTACGATAAGTGTTGTTCCTTTCAAAACTTTCTTGTTTCTTTCTTTGTTAATTTATTTTTGGATGTTGAAGTTTTATGTTACATTCTGTGCCTGACATTGTGACATGTTATTGTTCCACTAATATTGTACAAGAGGTTAAAAGAACAAATTTTCAAATTAAAAGTTAAAATCTCTGATAAATATGAGAGATACCCCACTCAATAGTACAAGTCCAATCACAATAACACATTTGGTTGACTTTTTTAAAACTAAATTTATATTTTAATTTAAGCATCTCGCAACAGTTGTGATGTCATAATTTCTTGGCCTGGAAAACACCATATTATTCTTTTACAATGTTCATGCCTTCTATCATATCAATTTGGAATAGTAAGCCTAAAGCTTGTAATATATTTGAAAAATGCATATTACAGCAGTTTGCTGGTCAAAGATTATTTTTCTATAGATTAAATATTTTAAAATAAAAAACAGAAGCTTACAAGATACATTGGTACAATGTGCATCTGTGAGGTCACATATGATGTGTGACCATATGCCACATAAGCTGCCAGATTCTTAATTAATATGAAAATCTGAACTGATTTCAAAAGTCAATATATCAGCAACCAAAATTGCTATTAATTGTGATGAGGGCAGTTTTGAGGGCAGTTTTTCCTCCTCTTAATTATCAGAAACTTTGGTGTTTTGTCTGGACTGTTCTTTTAATACTTGAAATGTATTGAAGAACTGTTCTGTTCCTTTTAATGTGTTCATGTTAGGATCTATTTTCATGTATTTTCATGTAATGCTTGTTTTGTGTTCAATATCAATCAAAATCAGCAGAGTAATGTTACCTTACCTTCCTTCAGTTAATCATAAAAGATTAGTCTTTAATTTCTTTAAAAAAAAAAAAATTATCACTGTACTAAAACAATCAACATCGCCACTTCCTCTCAGAGTATTTTCCGGCATCTTTAGTAGTTTTACAGGTTTTGGTTTGAGCTATCAATCATCACACATAAACCATAAATTAATTAATTTCATATATTTTCCTGACATGGCTGACAAATTAATTAGCAACCCCTGTTATAGTGTATACAGCAATTTTAATAAATGTAAAATATAATTTGTAACATATAACATGTAATAGTCTCCTGGGGAAAACATTTACATATAAGACTTTCCTTGAATCAACAATGACAGTCCAACATTTAGGAAGTTGTTGGGACATTAGTTTCAATTCTGGGAAATGTTTCTTGAGTAAAGCTCGCATCGCTCAATTACTTGCTCAATGTGGAAGTAAGATTGAACCATGTCGATCGATTCGTCAAAGATATTTTATATATAATTTTGTTTCAACATTTTTAGGACATTCTCCTGAGTAACCTGAACTTTGATTACATCAAGGATAAGAAGAAGTATACATTCCCAGATGAATCCTCAAGAGGTAAGATTAATAAAAACAGCGGGCAGGGGAAGTTAGATTAATAAAGGCAGGGAGAGAGGGAGGTAACATTATTAAAGGCAGGGAGTGGGGGAGGTAACATTATTAACTTTTCCATGTCTTCTTTCCCCCACCAGATCCAGAAACTGCTGAGAAACCAGAAATCATTTTATGGGACGTCGCTAACAAGCTTAGCAGCGACTGGCCATCTCTGGCCCGCGAACTGGGCCTCAACGACCGGGAGATCAAACTGATCGAAAACGAGAATGATGCCCAACCTGAGCAGGCCTTCGTCATCCTCCATCTCTGGGCCGAGAGACAAGGGCCCAGGGCAAATTGTAAGTCTTATTGTTAGTTTTTATTTGTAAGGCGTGGTATTGACTGGTCAGTTGAAAAAATCAGGAGGTACACAAAGGGGAGGGAATTCCTTTGTTTGTTTCCTTGGGGGGGGGAAGTCAGTGTCCCAGAGTCAATGCAACCATTTCACCCTCCCTCCTCACTAGATATAGATATATTGAATCTTCAAGGAACTAAGATAACTTGACTGACAATCTGACCCTTCCACCCCCACAGAGACAGTCATCTGACCCCACCACCCCCACAGAGACACAGTCATCAGGGAATAGTGTTACACTGGGACACACCTCCTGGATTTCAAATTGATCCAGTTGACCACCTCCCTCCCCCTTCCTCTCACCAAATATATATTGCATCTTCAAGAACTGTGATACTTAGGGCAAACTGATCCCCCCCCCCTTTCAGACACATCAGTAAATCTTCAGGTAATAGTGGTACACTGGGACAAACTCCTTAATCTCAAAAATATGGAAATACATTTCTGCACTCTGGGTACTAAATCACAATATTTCAGCTGATTATAAATCTACAACCAGGAATCCCATCCTAGTGCATGGGTGCTTAAATGGCTGACCAGATCCAGCGCACAAGTATTGGAAAAAAATTGTGATTGAAAAAAAAAAATATAAAAAAAATGAGGGTTGACAGAGATCGCCTGATGATCTTATTCACCTGAGACGACAGGACTCAAGTGATGGCTGATTCTCTGTGGCCCGTACTCTACATGTGGCCAACCCAATAAAGAAGTCCTTGGGTGTCCCAGTTAATATTGCTCCCCAGACAAGGGCAAGGATGTAAAGTTATGCAAGGATCGAGTTACGTCACACATCTTTTAGAGAGTACCACCCAAATACAGATACGCAGTAACAATGTGACTTACAGACTATTTTGTGCTTAAGTTAGTTTTGTGACTATACCATCCTGGAGGATTGCTACACTGCTGCAGCAGACTGCTTCACATGACTTGCTTCTCCAACAGCTGGACCTCTGGCCGATGCTCTGCAGTCCATTGGTCGTGGGGATATCGTTGACCAGTGCCTACCCCAGGACAAACCATTAGATGTTACAGTCACTAGCAGCAAACTTGGTGAGTCATTTTCCAGTTAAATTATGTATTCTTCAATTATTTTTATCTTCGATAAAGTAGGTTGTTTGTTTTGTCGATGCAGCAACTGAAAATTAACAGATAATATGTAATGATATGTAAACATTCAAAGATATCATAATTTGTGTGTTAGGATAAGTAGCCTAGTTATGTCGCTCAACAAAACTCATTCCGTTTGCTGATTTCTTGTTGTTGAGAACCCATGTCCGTGAACAAGGATTATAGAGCGACCTTGCCAGCCAGTTTTTGGTTTTTGCCTTCACACATTCATGAAGTTGTCTAACTAGTACTGCCATGACTACCAAACATAACCTAACATTTAACTGATACTACCACTCAACACTCACTCATCAGTGTCACATGCATAAGTAAATTATGTATACAGGCAATTGGCTTTACAAGCAGTTCACACCTCCCAGGAGGACTGTGTGTTTACTTAAAAAATTAGCCATGGTTAGATAAGTCTAATGGTTAAATCACATCATGCAGAATAATGGAATGATTTTCAAGAAATTCAGGACATGTGTGCAAGAATTTGCAATAAACATAAAACAATTTCCAATTTTGTGATGGTTTTCATTAACAAGCCCCTTTTGTTGTACTATAACTTTTTGTTTGCTTCTCAACAGGTTTCAGCCCTCTGCGTGGAGACTTGGACTCTCCCAGAGATGGTCACACAGACATCACCATTGATATCACAGGGGTAAATGAACAGCAATAGAGCAGGGACTAGCTTACTGAGCCTAGGCTTGGTCTCTACTTATCTAACATTGTGGTAGTAAGGAAATACAAGTGTGTGTGTTGGTGTGCGGATGTATGTATTGGCGCGATTTGTTTGGTGTGACCCGATGATGGCAGTGAAATCATAAATGTCTTTTTGTGTGTGTATATTGTCTTTGTCTTCCATCAAGAGAGCTTTATATATTAATCGTCCCGCTTTTTATATTCTGACAAATTTTCCAAGCAATATATACCCTGGCCATTCTGTTAACATTTCTTTCTCATCACTATTATCGCAATTAATCTCACTCAGGATACATTTATTATTTTCACCAATCCTGTATTAACCACCATAAGAAGCCTATAACCAGTGTTTATTTTAACCTCTGCATCCCTTAAGCTTCTTGATTGACTATGTTTTTACTTAACCTTCACTGGTGTTGGAACATCTGTTATTGCATGTGGCTTCTCGGCCTATGATTTCTAGCCTGATTTATTCACATCACGTATAACTTATATTCCCAGCTTTTGCCCCCACAACTAATTTCCTCCAGATTAGCCCTCATCCATTAATTTTAGTTTCTTAAATTATCTCCTTAAAAAATTAAGCATATAATCTACAATGATGCTTTTCCCATCCCTGAATCCGCCAATAAATCCATCTATTTTTTAAATCCTTAACTTAGCTCCATATGTGCCATTTAATTATAAAATGTTGTTTTGGATTTTGCTTAGGTGGATATATATTCTCAGCTGTCTCAAAAGATTTTACTTTTAAATCCCTAGCAAAATATAATCTTTGAATGAAAAACAAAATGTTGTTTTTAGACCCAGCTCCAGTCAGTCGTGTTGTCCATCTGACATTCCGTTGTGTAACGTTATCGTATTTATGAACTTGGTTGGGGAGTTGTGTGTAGGTCTGTGAATCATTCATCCTGATTAAATATCCTGAAATAAGATTATCAATAGTTTGGTAAAAAAAATGTAACTGAGAAAAAACCTTCACTTTCCAAATGAGATTAATGCTGGAATTGATTTTTCAAATTAAAGTTATTTAAAAAATATTTGAAAAATGAACACAAATATTCCTGAAATGGTGTGAAATGTTCCTGAAACTGGTTGTTAAAAAAGAAAATTGAGTGTTCAGATCTTAAAAAGTGATGCAAATTTTGACAATTTGGTTTGATACACCTGCATATATTTTACAAGAATGATATCTTCTTCTCCCTCTGTGTAAGGAACATGGCATTTATTCATTATTATTCATTGTAATATTGGTTGTGAGCATACACTGTGGTAGATATGCTTTGTTTCACAAATAACCTTTGGAATGGAATGACTTTATTTGGATAATGATTTTATGTAGTAGTTATTATTAGTTGTTGTTTTCTATTCCCTTTGCTTGGCACAGGAACAAATATCTTTTATAACTTGTGATGAACTTTTGTGTCATAGCTTTAAGATAGATTTAGTATTCATTTTTGTTCCATTGTGTTGTGCACTATGATGGAATTACATCTTGTAGATCGAGATTATTGCATCCTGATAGTCCACTTAGTGTAGAGTTGTTTTGGTAGTTTAGTTTGTAGAGGTTGAACATACCCAAGTGTCTAAGATGGGCTTTGATTTGGATAAGGTAAACTATATATGGCTCGCCTAAACACCATTCCACAGGAGTGCACGGCGCTGAAACAATTTCCGATACTGGGATCATGTTTGACAAACATTATCCCGCAATACTGCAGATTATAGATTTCAACCTCCAATATGTCCCATGCATCCATCTCGTATGAATTTAAACTCCACTTATTATACCAAGTATTAATGCAGCAAAAGAGTACCAATGATAGATTGCCTGGGTCGTCTGTTCCACAAAATATCAAACAATCATAATTCAAGTCCCAAAATGAATGTCACAGACCTCTCCATAAAATGTGTGATTGGGCAGAAACAAAAAAGCACCAAATGAACTGAGCAGTCTAGCAAATTTCTTGCCTGTAAGGGGCGAGTATTACATTGCCTTGTAACAAATGTTGCATAATTAGTCTATAACATGTTTATGTGTTGCATCATGCAAGCGGTGGTAGCGTGGCCTATCGGTAGAGTGTCCGACTGGCTTTCGGGAGGTCCAGGGTTCGAATCTTGAACTGGTCTCTTTAGACTTTTCTGTCGAAGCTGTACTGCAGTTGTTGATGGGGGTTGTCCGCTTCAGGTTGTTTGGCACGGCTGTTGCACAGTGGTG
>JAODFY010002243.1:6773-20174 GCA_027580055.1 Paracaudina chilensis | reverse complement strand
CACACACACAGACATACATACTCCGGAAGTAAGAGTGACTACATAGATTCCTTTTGCCAAGGCAAGGAATCAAAAATGGAAGAATGTCAGTCAGAAGTTGGTACTGTAGATCAGTATAGAAGGCAGTGGGGAACTATCTTTCCATTTCTGGATAACATTAAAAACAAGCCTTATCGGGTTGCATTTCCAGAAGTGACAAGATATTTCCAGACATGTTATTGCATTATTTTCTGCAGTAGGTCTACATGGGTGCACCCGGAGCTCCGGGCGTAAGGCAGTGGGGACTTATCTTGCCATTTCTTATATTTCAATTTATATTAATCATCTGCAATTTTGTGGAACTTTGGGGAACCATGTATGATCAATAATGTAATCATTATAAGTCATCATTTGTTGCCAGAACAGAAAATGAATATACAGAATTTCCTGTCTAATTAAAAACGGTTCCTGCTTGCAAGTGAAATATATACATAAATTCAACAAAGTACTGGCATGTTTTGCAACTAGTGAGGTTGTAAGAGATAAATTGAACTTAATTAAATTGTTTTTTTGTAGAAAATCCCTTCATCTCCCCAACTACAGGTGGAAAAACTGGCGATAGTTAACTGTTATGAAAATGATGTTGACTTTTTAATATCATATATTGCTTTCTTCTAAGTATGTTTAGGATGTAATTGTGATCTATTGACAGATAACTCCCCGGGGAAATCATGGTAGTGTGAGCAGGATTGACCTCCAAATGCAACAAGGGGTTAATGAGCAAACAAAATGTGGATGTGATGAAGGGATATATGAAAGACAACAAACGGAGTGGGTCATTACATATAACTGGGAATAATGGCTCAAACCCAGAGCAGAGAATTAATGCACTGTGCATTTTAAGGGGAGGGGGATACTGTGGTTGGGGTAAAAATTCAGCAGTGAATAATTCCTGAACCAACCTTTGGTTTTCCAACTGGCTTACCATGTCTTCCATTTGAATTCTTTGCTCCCCATCTAGGAAAGGAAAAGCAGATGTCACGCAATGACATCATACCCTAACACAATGTAAATGCAGCCTAGAAACACTTGATGGCTCTGTTCAAATAAGTACCATAAAATATCTTTCACTGTTTTATTTGAACTATTAATAGTATGTTACCATTTCTGAATTCACATCACTCGGTTTCTTGGTTAAAGGGCCAGTAAACTATTACAATCCTGATGGCATAAAGCCAGGGATTCATTTATTAGGAGTGCTCTTCAGATTTATGAAAATGGTGCCAAGAGTCCAACTGACCATGTTCCCTCCTCCTCTTGGTTTTTATGCTAGAATTCCATAGTTAATATATGAAGCCTTGCATACACACATTTGAGCAATCCTATGCCTATTATTAAACCAATAATTAGGGGTTAATCAATGTCCAAAGTGGGTTTATCTATAGGATAATGCATGCTCGGCATTAACCTCACGATCGTGCATTATCCTATATATAAACCCACGCTGACTGTTCATTAACCCCGTTCATTCATACCTTATGATTTTTTCCAATAAAAACGCAAAAAATACAATTTTCCTTTAACAGATTTGATAAAGATGTTACCCCGTATAATTAGTTTATTAACTACCAAAACAACAATGCTCATGTGCAAAATAAAAAATGACACCCAAACGATCACAAATATAGATAGATATAAATATTATGGCTATTAGAAAGAAAAATGCATCAAACGTGGAATTGGAAGCAATTGGAAAGGTTATGGATTAACACGAACACAATAACATGTACAGATAATCAACATTCTTCGTACTTCCATAGCAACCGGACCGCTAGGAACAGAATGAAATCCTACATTATGCACTGCACTTACACTGTTCATGTAGTCAGTTTAAATGTAAACAGTATTCTGTGTGCGTACGTATATCATATCACACATACATACATACGTTCACATGAATGTCAACAACGATTGGACAGTCTAGGCCAGTAGAGTGTATCTTTGTGTTGAACTATACGGTCATTTTGGATTCATCATGGAATATATTAAACAGTTGAACTAGCCTAACGTTAGGCCTATAGGCCTAGTTGAGATTTTTTTTATCTAGTTGGATTATTTCGTTTTGAGGAAAACATTCACCAGGCCCTAGAACGCCTGGGGAACATTTCCGTAGTCTAGGGCATATCCTAGTTTGATGATTTAACGTTATTAGGCCTACAGTAGTTTTGGCTAGCCTAACACTAACAACAACGCTAACGTTATACCTAACGTTAGGCTATGTCTGTGAAGTTAACGTTAATTCTTGTGTGTGTGTGTGTGTGTGTGTGTGCGTGTTTTGGTCAAACGGGCCTTCGTGTTTCTTGCTAGGCCTAAGGACTATGGGGTTAGGGATACACCTAACGTTAGTCCAAATGTTAGGATATATAATGTAACGGTGTCACATTTTCGCAATTTTGTGTTAGCCGATCTATATCCTTGTATTCATACGCCGGTGATTGACCGTGCATTATCCATTTCAACCGTGTAGTTATCCATCGGTTAACCCACGGTCAGCTGACTATAATGGACCAATCAGATTGTAGAATTATAACTAGGTATGAATGAACCTAGGAATACTATACCATATAGCCAATCAAAATAGTTCTCAAAGGAGAGGAGGGAGGACCCTTTCGCTTAGTCCCCTACCTTAGCTACCAACTGATTAGCGACATCATGGATTTCAGCATAGCCATCATTAACTCGTATGGCTTTCCACTCGTGTCACCAAAGGAACTTTAAATATTACATTAAATAATTAACTTTGAAACGATGAATGAAGCTCAAATCGTCCTGATTTTACAGAATAAAAATCATTTTTCATGAAACTAAACTAAACCAATATCATTTTAACGTCATGAGATCTCAAAATATAGAAGGTGTAGGAGCACAACGAGCTGGAAAGTATAATTTTTGGCGGTCTAGGAAGTATCTTAGCACAATTTTCATCGTTCGCTACGCGCCAATATATGGTGGTTCTTCGCTTAGATAGCGTCAAGTGGTTTCAGAAGAAAGGCCTATAGCAGCTCACCCCATAGGCATGGGATGGATAAGGGATGGATCTGTTCGGATCGAGGTTTAGATTTTTTTTTTCGATCAGCCGTAAGTGAAGATCATTATCAACCAATAAGTAACGATCACGCCATTTGTTTCTTAATAAAAGAGGTCAAAGATTGCGTAATATTTACAAGGCTGTATTTTGGTTACAATGGTTCTCAACGTATTGGCATATATGCGTATTAACCTAATCTAATTTGTTCACAGCAGGGCATATTGGGATGAGCAATGAAAGAATTGGTATTTTGTTCTTTGTATTTCATGTCATCATGCATAAATTAAACTCCCATGGTTGCTCCATGAAATGCTCAAAACAATATGTTCACCTTTAAAATTAATATGCATTTTCAATACGACGTATACAGTCATTCCACTTCAATATATAACAATAATTAGCTTGGATTTTTATTTTTTTCGTCACGGATTGCTCCATCCTATAAGAAAGAACAAAAATGCACATATATCTCCAGGTTGTGATATGTAAAACATGCAATAAATAATGTGAAAAATATCATCGTATGCCTCTCATTTTTATGGGTTGATAATCTGAGAGAAAATAATTACTAACAATGACATTTAGCATTTCTTCACATTCTATTTTAATACTGTTCATTAGGTGATGTGTATGGAAGATTATGACCCAGTTCATTTGGAACACGAGACCCTCTTTCTGGTTGTGACAAGTACATTTGGAAACGGGGATCCTCCTGAAAATGGCGAGGTAAGGCCGCACTTCTTCCGTCTCTCATCACATTTCTAAAGTATTTTGATGTTAAAGTATATATATGTGTGTGATTCCATTGCATTTAAATAAAATAATGACTTATTGGATTTATGCTAGCCTCCGTAGTAAATACCATAATTCCATTGTATCGATACATTGAATAATAAGTGTACCGGTTAATTAAAAAGAATTAATCATCTATATTATCATATAGTGCAATAGCTAATATTGGTGTTGTAGTCGAGACCAGCACATCCGAGACCAAGACCGAGGCCAGGGGGTATCAAAACCGAGACCAGGACCGGAAATTCGAGACCGAGTGAGACACGGTCCGAGACCTTACATACATATTGTATTAGAAAATGAAGCAAATGTACAAAATTCAAAATGACTTCTGTTACCCTACTTTATTACTTCATGCTCCTCAAAACAACCTCTTTAGCATCAATGTGCAGAAGCTGATACTATTTACTAAATAAGTTTTATAAATAAGTTTTTGGACAATTCCTGTGACCAGTATAGATATTTGTATACAGTATCAACTATCCAGTCCGTAAAGTTCGAAACTGTTGGAGATGACATTGTTAGTGTTGACTGGTGACAATTCCAGTGTCCTCCCAGTTCGCAGAATGTTTTCGTTACACTTAAACCCTTAAATTCTTAAACCTCCCCACAGTCAATGTTACTTAAACAGCTATCATTGATGACAAGGTTGCCAGATACCACTTGCTGTTGTTTTATCTATTTGCACCAGTCAGTGCATATTGTATAGGTTCAATAGTCACTTACAAATTGAACCACGTTTGGATGTGACCACTAATAATTATAACTGAACGAATTGATATGAACAAAAAATATAGTAATTGCTTTTATTAATTTCTCTTAATTTGGATTTTAAAACTACGCGTATATAATTGCGCGTTCAACGGCAGCTGCGTTTAGCAATAATAATACAATGTAATAAACAAGTAAATAAATACGCGCTTCTGATATTATTCACTACGTCATAGGGAACCCACAACGAACTAAAAAGACACACACTATAAAAGAGGTTAAAATATATATATACGCAAATGTGCTAAATTAAATTGGACTTAGCGTTCAACCCTAGGGGTGCAATCGTTCCTAATTTGAATTTTTTTTTATTTTCAGACCTCAAGTCTCTGAAAATGCGAGCCTTTGCAGGCAATAGCAACCGTTACCAAAAAATCTAAATTTTCCGGGTATTAAGGTTACCTTAATGACTGTTAATATTCTTAGGCTGTTTAAAGGCACTGACTGGGGTAGTGGAGAAAAGGTCTTTTACCACTGCCACTGGTATTTTAGACAAAGATGCCCATTCTTTTTTAAGTCTGTTATTTAAGGGAACTACCGTTGGGTGGTACACATGACCATAGGGATGCGGTCCGCATTTGTTTTCTTTTTGTACGTGAGTAATGATGTACGGTCAAGTGTGCGTCATGACTCTATCTGTTAGAGATATATATATATATATTGATTGATTGATTATATTTTTTATTACTTCATAGGAATTTGGACGGTTCCTTGTTGAGCTTCGTAGAGATCATATGGGTCATGGGGAAAGGTACTGTATATGATGCTGCTTCGTTTTATTTGTTTCTAACAACCCACACATTTGAATTGTTAATACCTTTACAGTTTGGTCACGTTTATTGCAGTTTGCTGACTGGATAGCTTGTCAGTTTCACCGCCTAGCAATCCGCTTAGTGCTCCTGTCGGTGATAAAATATACCCCTTCCTTCATCCCAATTTGATGTGCTGTCCCATGCTAATAAATGTAAATGTTTAAATCCCCGAAATGCAAAAAAAATATTTTTATGTTTGATTTTGCAGTTTGTACCGTCTTAGTGAGTTTGGTCAGAACATAATGCACGACGGGGATGTCTAATATGTGCTGCTGATCATCATTGTATAAATTAAGAAGTAGTTGAAGTAGCATTTAAAACATGGCTTCGTATAGTTATATACTAGTCAAGCTTTATTATATAGTATAATTTCAGCAAAACACAACTTTTGAATGATTCCATTCTAATGTTGTCAGAAATGAATACAAACGTTATTAAAAAAATATTAGCAATAACCTTTGTTATTTACAGTACAATATTTTTGTACATTGATTTGGTGCAGTTAGTGGCTATTTCATTAAAAAAATATATACTCACCATTCTGTACTGATGTTTTTTTTTTAAAGAAAGAATATGTTTCTACGTGCACGGTGAGATTTTTGTTTTCAATCGAACATTCAACTGTCCACATTTACGTCTGTACCCTCACATAGTCACATTAACACATGGTAAAAGGGTGACCATTTGGGTAACATCGGTAGTAGGTATTTAACAACATCTCTAACCAAAATATGTTTTTAATTTAAAGCACATGATAGATGGCATTTTGCGTTTCTTTATACTTGATTGAATGTTTCCTTCATTCAAACGGTCAAAGAACATATTTTCATCTATTCCCTAATGTAACTAATTAAATAGTGGTGAATGGCAAAATGAAAAAGGCATGTAGATAGAGTAAGACATTAGTCATGCATGTTTTAACTTTCTCATCCCCACAGTGATACTTCTCAAAGAAGAGAAAGCATTTTTGAAGGGTAAAAAGGCAATTCATTGATAATATCTCAGTAATCACCAATATATGATAATGGCAGGCGATCTTCATCCACGACCATTCTTATATATACTGTGCTTTGGTTTCGATACTCCACAGTAGTTATAATGGTGAAGGTATATCTTGTATCATTGGATACATCCACACTTCTTATTAGTGTCATTATAGTCGTATAATTTGTTTCGATATTCCACAGTAGTTACAATAGTGAAAATGTATGTTGTACCATGGGATATATACATGCACTGTTGTTACTGTGGATGTGATTGTAATCGTAGAGGTACTTTGCTACAATCGTTGATGCATGTATCATGCGATACAAAACATATCTTCATCATTATAACTATAGTGGAATATCGAAACAAAATGGCGCAGTACTAAGAATGATCGTGGAGGATGTTGTCATTCTGCTTTGTGTTGAACATGCTTGTATTCGTGGTATTGTATCTGTTGTTACTATCTGTGTGAATAGTCATAGTCACATTTATTGTAAGAATAATTTACCACTTTCACATAATAATATTTTAAAAAGAGTGATAATTAATAGTGTTAAACACGATCTCAATTTTAAAATAACTGCAGAAATTGCTGTTCATCGAATTAACCTAAATGGGTTGCAATTATTCCACCAAAACCTGGATTTTTAATGTATATACTTGTTGTAACTGGTTGTTTGTGTGGGCCCTTGAATACAATCACCTGTAAAGTCCGCACAGACAGTGATAACGGATTTGTGCCCATATATGTTTTCATATATTACTGGCACATATCTAACTCAAGCTTCTCATTTCATGATTCTTCATTTTCCTGCTAGTTGCTTATAGCTTGACACCTAGCTTTTTATTTTTGCTTTATTTTTTGCTTTATTTATCGCGTACTTGCTAAGCATGTGTTCTACATTTCATCTCCTGTCATTTTGAAAGATTTACCATACAATCTTCTGCGAGAACTATTTTCCAGGAACAGACTGGAACGGTTTGTCTTTTAGTATGAAAAAAGAATGTTGATGGATAAATATCTGATATATCAAGATAAGGAAAACATACAAGGCCAATACAATCAGTTTTGGGATATCAATATAAATGTCTTATATAACGACAAACGGTTTTAATGTTAATATGGGCTTATTGCATATTCTTATGGTTAGGATCATATGGTAAATATTCCAAATGATAATGTATGTGTTCTATTGCAGGGTACGTTTTAATTTTCATCAGCTTGTCATGGTTATGTAAAACATTTCATTATTTGATACTTTCTTCTTGCTATTTTGTATATCTTATGTAGATATTGTTTCATGCTTTGCTTTAAGTCACTGCATCCTACCACGTTTTAAATTAATATACAAACGTAGTATAGAGGGACAATTTGAAACATAAATGTAATTAATAAGAGTAATCTAATACTACCTGATGCTTCAATAACCATACAAATTTATCGATTTACAAAAACACATATTTGGCGATAACCGAAATATTTAGTAGTTTCAATCTGCTTGATTTGAGCAATCTATGTATGGTGTATGTATGGTATCGGTGTTAATTGTCATGGATACATATATGTTTTGTTGCTGTTGACTATTGAATATTGTCTCATCAATCTAGTTTTACGTTTGCATCATACGTCTTACTCAAAGGTACTATAAGAGAAATTCTTCTAGCTAAAATTGCTATGTGGACTTACGTTTACTGTCGCTTTCAAATTGTTCATGAATTATTCAGTCAAAATTATAATAAATAAATTGAAATTTGTATCCGAACAAAACCCGTAAAACGTGTTTCTTAGCTAAAACAACTATACTCTACTGTTCTAATCATATTCATGCAGGGCATTCAGTCTGAGGACCCAGACAAAGGAAATTCAGTTCCTCGGAAAGAAAATGAGGTCCTCAGACTGAATGTCATACAAATAATTGTGTGATGTGACGGCATGTTCATAAACACGATATCTCAACAACGGCATGTTGGACCATATGTTACAGCCCAATCAAAATCATTTAATTTAATTTGTGCGGCCAGCTGAACCTACAGGGAGTGTAACCAACCGTTGGTGTACACACCATATCTATCAGTGAATGTAACCAACCGTTCGTGTACACACCATATCTACCAGGGAATGTAATTAACCGTTGGTGTACACACCATATCTACCAGGGAATGTAACCAACCGTTGGTGTACACACCATATCTATCAGTGAATGTAACCAACCGTTGGTGTAAACACCATATCTCTCAGGGAATGTAACCAACCGTTGGTGTTACTTTCTCTTTGGTTGTCATAAGTTGTAACAAATGTGTTGGTAAAAATATTGTTGGATTATAAACTATTACATGGATACTAATTAGCTAATGTTTTATTTTTTTTTAATTCGGATATTCTATTTTTCAACATGTTAAACTTTCATATTTTATTTCTTTCAATCAACTCTGAACCCATTTTTGTTACGTCACTGCCAAATAACCGTCATAAGAGCCAAAATTTGATAGAAATTTAAATGTTATATTTTTCTGTTAAAACTTAAACTTACTAAGCATAATTAATATCGATTTGATTCGATTTAATTGTTCCATTCTCGGTGTTCTTGATGATCGTATTAATTATACTGCGAGGCGTACATTTCATTATATGTGCATGTACATTACAGTGACAAATAAGTGACAAATCCTGCTGTGGGCTAGATTTAACACCTAAGTTATTATACTGGTTTATTAAATACAATTTTACTTTGATGACGATATATCAACTTTAACAATGCTCATTCCTTGCAGTTCTAAGGCTCTAAGGTTTGACAAGTTCGCTTCAGTAGAGCTTGAAGAAAAGGTTGTGGACAAGAGGGCTTCGGCGAATCTTAGCACCACTTCGGGGCCTCTGGCAAATGTTAGGTATGTCGCATGTAGTGAGTTCGATTTTTTCGCGCTAGAATGTATTATCCTTACAGAATTCTATATTTATGTTGTTGTTTAAATGCCTTGAAGTTTCCCCTCTACCAATGAAAACAAGGTTTTATCAATAATTACAACATTATGATTTCCTGTCACCCCAGCATGGTCATGGGCGTCCTTGGGAGGGGTATAGGGGAGGGGTCTAAAAAGGAGTGTTGTCCCTGTTTATGTAAGGGAGCTTTGATGCAAAATTAGGTTTTGGTGTCTTTTGCAAAGTTTGGGACAAACCATCAGGCCTTTGAAGAAATGTCTTTTTTGAGTAAATAAACTTACCCAAAATTGAGAAACAGGGGTATCCTGGCTGGCATCGGGACGGAATGCCCTATTTGGTTCAGTTACAGTTTCCTTCCCCCATAATTTTATTTTGTAGCTAATAAATACACGTGGACCGAAATAACAAAAAACAACCGCCACAAAGTACCTTTACTTTACGGAACAGAGCCCCTAACAAACCAAAACAATGGACAGTCTAACACCCTTTATGATGACCACACATTTAATAGGTTACTTCACTACAACAATGATGTAATGAGAGACCCGACAACGGGAACAAAAGGGAGCAAAGGCTCGTTTCTGATAGTATTTGATAGGTATTTCATTATAGGTTGCCCGGCTCTATAGTTTAGTTAGTTTAGTAAAAAGGATCAGGAAGGAGAAAAGTCCTCATAAAAGACCCTGTACCACAGAAAACCCTAAATTCTCCTACTAGCAACAACAAAAAAACAAACTATTAACTGCATTCTTAAAAGCATTCACACTGCTTGATAAAGCAATCGATTCAGGCAAAGCATTCCATTCATCTATTACTCTATGTGAAAAGACGTTTTTCCTGGCTTCTGATGTACAAGAGTTCTTCTGAAGTTTGAAACAATGCCCCCCTGGTGGGTCTCCAATTAAAGCACCACACAGTCTCTTAAGCTCAAGAGTAGTTAAATTCAGAGCACGCAATCTATCATGATAAGACTTATTTTAAGTGAACTGATCAGCCTAGTGGCCCTTCTCTTAACAATCTCAAGTATGATCTTGTCCTTAGAATAATAAGGACTCCATGCCTGAACAGCATACTCCAGATGAGGCCTAACAATGTCCTTGTGAAGAAAACTATAGTTACGTTTAATCATACCTAAAATCCAATTACTTTTCGGAGCAGATTCAGCACATTGTTTAGAAGGCTTAAGGGAAGCATCACTATACACCCAAGATCATTCTCAATTTTTACTTCCTGCAGTCCCTGTCTATTCAGACTGAACTAAAATTATTATTACCATTACCTATATGCATCACCTTACATATCTCAACATTGAAAAGCATCTGCCAATCCCTAGACCAACTTAACACCTTATCTAGGTCACTTTGAACAATTCTAGCATCGTCCACACTGGGGACTTCAATATACAGCTTAGTATCATCCGCAAATTTCTTCACACTGGAAACAACCGAGTTTTCAAGATCATTAATATGAGCTATAAATAACAATGGAGCAAGGATGGAACCTTGGGCTACACGGGTTCCCTGTCCCATGCACACGTCGCGGCATATAGTACAGCTGGAAGACGTATAAATAAGGATTTGCATAAAAGGGGCTACTTTTGTTATGTAGTTGCTCAATCAGGAGCTATTTATGTGTACCAGGGGGTATTCTTCCTTTTCTCTCTCTCCCTTTGTTTTCTGTCCTAAATACAAAAGTTAACTATACACCATTTAACCATTGTAACATAAGCTTCTAAACCTTTATTTTGAGATCTCATGAATGAAAACTTTAGACTTGTAGTTGGACTAGATTTCTGTTGGGTGGGACTGAACTTTTATGTAACTTGCGATACGCGGGGGGAAATAGTGCCTTATTCCAAATTGACGGCTACTTTCTCCAAACGAACAATTCTGGTGATGCTGCCGAATACAAAAATGCCCACTGTGAAACAGGTTTGACCTTATAAATGTTGAAAGGGATTAGAGCTAGAGAACAGCAACATTATAGTTGAAGAATAATCCACGATTACAAATAATGCATTCCTTAATCCCCTGACTGAGTGATTTTCCCCCGACTGGCCACAAAGGTGCGAAATCGCTCATTTATACATTCGCGCGGAGCACGTGAATATTTTTCCCTCATGAGAATTCTGATCGCTATACTTGCCATGCAGGCTAAAACCGCTGTACCCGGGCGTAGAACAAAATTGAATTGAATAATAATGCCGCTGGTTAATTACAGACTTTCAGCACACTTGCTCAAAAATTGTTGGGGTCCTGGCAGAAAAGTTGGTGCTAGGTTTGGCCAAAAAGGGGGTGGAGGTGGGATGGGGTGGCTAGCTAGTTGATTACGATGATCATAATGATACTTATGCTGTAGTGGCCTCCTACGAAATCATATTCTTTGGGGGGAGGCTACACCTCGGTGCCATATCCCCCTGATCATCACCCCTGCTGTAATTGATACCCTTGATGTGCCAACTGTTTGCTGTGTGCTGATTGATCTACCTGCTGGAGGGAGGGGGTGTCACACCCTTCAAACCCCTCAAAAAATGGCCCTGGTTACTCCACCATCGCACCCAAAAATGACTGAAAATGTACTTGTTTATTATTATACAATTTTATTAGAATCTTAATTCAATATATAACTTTGGCATAGCACTGATTTCTCTGACAATTTTTAATTAACATCAAAGTAAATGTTTTGAAATATTAATTCTATATAATATGTACCCATTAATATATACTCAGCTGCCATGTGAGTAAATGGTTACTTTTTTTATATGATTTTCATCATCATATATGTTTGTGTGTTATATTTAATGGCTAGTGTACATATTAAATTGGTGATGGTGTGTGTGTGGGGATTCAAGCAATTAATTTAAATGGATGAATTAGCTTGAATGTGGTAGCAAAACATTTGATTAGCACCTGATTTAGCACCACAAACTAAATCGTCTTAGCAATAATCAGGGTTTATTAATTTTTAATGATTTTGTCATCATTAAATCATATCATAATGTATATAGAGTGACAATGCATGAAAGATTCATAATTTGCAACAACACTTATCGATATCCTTCAAAAAGACAAATAATGTATATATCCCTCTTTATAGTTGATATCTACACTGTAGGTTTAGTTATGCGAAAAAGATTGGCTACAAAATGCAACACTCATACAGTTATGGCTTATTTCTTCGCACAGAGGGCAATATAGAAGTCCAGGGAGTCTTAATCATAACTAACAAGAGAACGAAATCTCCTTTTGGTGAAAAAAGGGTAATTTCCAGGGATCAAACCCAGATCAGTGCTGTAGGTGCAGGGCTGTTTGTTTAGCGTCCATTGTGGCATTCCTTGGGGAATTGTTTTCAAAGGAATGACACTACGAAAGGTTTGGAGGTTGCGAGCCAGCACGGTATTTACGAGCAACATTTGCAATCAATCTACGTCTAATTACGTATATTTTACAGACATTTTCAATATTGTGGGAGAACAGGGGAGCCCTGCATTCTATTGCATTCATTTGGACACGTTATGTCGTAATTTTTTGTTTTTGTTTTTGGATGGATGGAACTCGGTGTTGGTTGTAAATAACTCACTGTAAAAAATAAAATACATGCTGTATTACTATAACGAACAGTCTTTGTTGTGTTTCGTTGGATCCTTGCATTATTTTTGGAGATACTTTTATGACATTAATGCAACCCCCAACTCCATACCCTGATGGAACAATTGCTTTAATATGTTTTATAAAACAATTTAAACCATTAACACAATACTTATGTATCATATCATCTTTAAATCTAGCTCACATTATGATCTGCTGCATACAGTATTATTTACTGTAACATGCATGTATGTATGTAGGCCCCTCCCCCAGGAAAATTGGGACAATGTATTAAAAGAATAAAAGTATGTTTTATCATTATTTAACTTATTGTAACAATCATTGCATTTGGCTTGATTATTTCAATCACATGGCATCAAAATTACAGCATGGTTACTCTGTCAATTAACTACTAAGAAATTTCTTTAAACATAATTAAAATGCAAT
>JAODFY010002132.1:0-13414 GCA_027580055.1 Paracaudina chilensis | reverse complement strand
TCATCAAATGTGTCAGTGAAAACGCCGGTTTACTATCTAAGCGTAGCGCCACCATCGGTTGGCGCGCAGCTTTTATTTTTTTTTTGCAAAAATCGCGACGAACTTTCATGGGGGGCTGTTGCCCCCCCCCCCCGTGGCTACGCCACTGATAATATCACAAGAATTTCCAAGTTCCAGTTTGAATTAGGGTATCTTCTACTTTGAAGGCTTTCAAGAAACATCTGAAAGCACTATTATATTCTTAATATTCTCTAGTTCTAAAGAATCTTTACGTAGCAGCGCATTATAAATACATGTATGCCTGCATGCATGAGGTATGTATGTATGTATGTATATATATATGATATAATGCGTTTAATTTACATCATATATTACAATTCACTAATGTGTATGGTATTCTTTCCAAAACATTGCGTGGGAAAGACATGCCGTGTTCCCAGTAAACTCGATCTCTCTCTCTATATATCAAATTTAGGTATTGTCTATTATCTTTCCGTTAATTGTTTCACAGCAAAAATTTACACCGTCAATTGTATTTTATCCGAAATGTATACGGTGATATATTATATATGTACATAGAACTGCCAAGTTCAACTCTCTTCGTAAGAAGTTTCTCCCTAATATATCGAAATCAAGTGTATAAATAAAAAATAAAATATATAGGTCACTGCAAAATAGAGGCTTTCTTTTCTAGCCTGAGCTAAGTAATCTAATTATTAATGATGGTGATGGTCTACTTTTTCGATCCTTTAACCCCATTTAGTTATATGACTTTTTATGTATATATTTATTTGTGGGTATGTACTGGTTGATATTGATATCAGTCAATGGTTTTGTTTTAAAATTACGTTAAATATTTTTATATCGTGTTTGAATAATTTTCCAAACCATTTTTCATTGATCATCCTGAGGCTCGCAAACTTATTTTTTAAATCTTCATTTATTTTTTATTCCATGTCTCCTCAAGGTTGTTTCAAATCCTAACCTTTGATTGGTTAAAATCAGCATCAAATGCGTGCCCGATCGGTGCATGACCAAATACATTCTTCGTTCAACAACTTATATAGATGCTTGACATCATTAGTATGCAAACAGTAATAGGCAACCGAAGACTTGCTCTGGACTGTTGATATACACATCGTTGTCCTGTAAAAAAAAAAAAAAAATAGTAATGAAAAGATGTAATGATTGACAAATGGGCATATTAAGCCTATAGGTTATTTGCCCCATGTTTTATTTTAGTTAATTAATTAATTATTTAAATAGGGGTTTGCGCATGCATTTTGAAAATGGGAGTATTGTGAGCCTGGGGGTTGATGGTGAATGCGGTTCAGGTTCGTGAGGCACACTCGCACCAATATTGTCGCTTTTTGCCTCTCCAAAATTAGCCTACCGCCCCGTTATTCGCCAACCAAGAAAAATGTGGTACGACATGCCTGATTGCCCAAACGTACATCAGCCTAACAGTATATTATCCTTCGAACTAAATACGGATTGAATATAACGTCTTAACATTACGATAAAAAAATACTGTACTAAAATAATGATCGCGATGTTTCTAATTATCACAATATAGCATCTTATAGCATGTCACGTGATCTTTAGAACCCTCCGGCGAGAGTATGATTTACCACATACGATATCAGTTACGCGCATGTAGAAATAAACTATAGATGTTTCACCAATTTTTGTTGTTGTTGATTATAAGTGCTTACGAGGTTTTTTTTTAAATTTGAAATAAGTTTGAGTTAAATTTACCACGAAATGCTCCTCGTTTCGTCATTATAATTCTAAACATTCTAACGGAGAGATAATGACAAATATTGAGCCCTAACTATATGCGGCTATGGCTATACGATATTGTGATATCAGTATCAGGCTAATTGTAGCGGAACTGCTGGCACAACATAATTATTTAGTAAAAATTGAATGCTTAACTTCGATACTCATTAATTCATGTTAATATGGTTAAAGGTGGGTTGGGTTGGAGGGTGGGGGTGGGGGTGGGCGTCTAATAAATTTAAACAGACTTTATGTCACGTAAAACCCACAGATTCACCTGTTATGAACATAAGGGTGACACATTCTTGTTATGTTTATAACTGCATTTAAAGTTGATACACCATAACAACCTTCAATGGAAGTGTTTCAGATTTTGTAAATGAACCTCATTGAAAAGTTACTTTTGGCTGGTTTTGCTACGAGCGCGCCCACCTGGATACCCAAATAAATCTTTGGATTAAATAAATATATTTGATGATGCCCGGAACATCATCCTTTTCTTAATCACCTTCAAACGTCCAATCATGGCCCTATAGGGGTGTATGGGGCAGATTTTTCTGCAATTTATCTGCGCAAGATATATTTAGTCGCACTAATGCTTAGTTGGCCCATCGCTCACTGCCAATGACAAGGACGAAAACTATATCAGTACTATACCGATCTTTAACACACACTAAGACACACAAAAACAGAATCCACAAATATTGTCGCGCAAATTATCTTCCTTATATGCAAATAGTAACGTTCTAGTTTGACTTTGAAAATTAATCTCAGAGCAGGCCTGCCTGCTCGTATTTCAGACCAAATACATCGCAGGAATCAATTAACAGTAATCCTTGGATGAATATAAAATACTTACAGGAACCCCTAGGGGGAATATCTATTAAAATGTATGTATATGTATAAATAAATAAAAAATGTTTCTGTTGAAGTATGTTCAAAGCTTTAGAAGACTTACATTTTCAATCGTTAATATATCGCATTTCGTGTATTAAAAAGTTACGGAAGCTGCCAAATATTCCCCCTTGTTGCTGAAAGGTGGATCGTTTTGCCTGTAGGGGGTAATTGATTAGTTTATGAGGCCCACGAGTTTTGTCAAAGCTGGTTTCATCTAAGTTTTTTCAAAAGAATGGCGTCATTCTTAGTATATATTGAGCTAAGAAATGTTAGTATTTTTTCTCATTTACTGTAAACTCCTTCTTTCTTTATTTTTGATTAAGTGCGGAAGAGTGCTAAATGTTTTTTGTATTTTACACAAGGGCGTCAATAGCTACTGAAAAGTTGGAGGGGGTGGGGTGGTGGATTACCACGAAGAAGTTAGCGATCGCTGTCCTGGTGAAGGGGTCAAAGGGTAGGGGTGTCACCCACCCTTTTAGAAAAAAGTTTTAAGTTAATGTGAAGAGTGCTGGGATGCAAAATGGTGCACTGTAGTTACCAAGTTTGAGGTTCCTTATCCTTGCAACTTTTTTCAATTTTAAAATTGCTATAGTATGTACTGAAACATGGCACGCCCAACTCGACTATGTCCTAAATACTAAATAGTGTATATACGGCAACGGTTCAAATGCCTGCAATTTCAACTAATTAATAATGAAGATGGCTGTCATTGAATGAGCCATCGTAAGCTACAGAAGCAGCAAAAATATGCCTCAGCCCTGAATTCAGTTTAGTTGGTTCTGGAAAGAAGTGGGGGGGGGGGGGGGCGACAAAGTATATGATGTCCCGCCACTTTCAAAGGTAGGGGGATGTGTCCCCCTCTCCCCAGTCTGTTGACGCCCAATATTTTACATAAGAGTTAATAGTATATTAATTTCATGAAAGAGTACATACTTTTCCACAATCATGTATCATGTATTTGTTCGTTTGGAAAGAAAATGAAACAGCTTGGCAAACCAAATTGTTAGTGATCACCTCGTGTGCCCCTTCCATTTTGGGGAAAAGTGGGGAGGGGGTAGTGCCGCCAAGTTCCCAGGGCACATGAAAATACGCCCATGTAGGGATTATAGGGAGGAGTGTGTGTCACCATTTATAAGAATATTAATAGGTACATTTAGGCATATTTACATACATAGAGAGAACAGAAGACAAATCAATTTTGCGCATTTAATCGAAATTATGCAATATTCGGACAAAATTAATACATTTAACTCATTGATACGGTCTATGAAAAACACCTCACTCTACCCCTACGATAAAATATAGCTTTAGCACATTTGTGAGCAAATTTAAAATTGTGACTGATAACCTTTGGGCGTCTCAATCCCCAAATCATTCTCTCGAGCACCTGCCCCCATTGCTCCCCCTGGCTACGTTCTTGAGATAAACTCGCGTGCCAATATTGCCTTCCCAGCTAAGTTACAATTCGTTCCCAATTGGCACTCCAGTGCATGTGGGAGGGATTGGGGGGTGGGGGTGGTGCTGGTGGATGGATAAACCCTTAAAAGGTTCATGACACAGCACATAAAAAAAAATACACGTCACGGAAAAATACAATTGATTGGTCCAACTCTTACTTCCATATTTTATTCCGTTGCTGAGGTATAAAAGAAATTCCTCAAAAAAAAAGAGAGAAAAAAAAGAAGTGATTTCAATGTGTTGCGTATACGATACACGTGATCCTCTTCAGGAATTTCAAATGTTGTCATTAAGCCTCTAGGCTTCCCTTTGCCACCCACAGTTATTGCAGCACCGTCAATGATTGAGCGTGTTTCTCACTCGTTTTTTTTTTCAATTCAATCAGCATCACTGTGGCAAGATGTGAATTCCACTTATTATATAATATAATTATATTTACATATCCATTCTTTTAAGCCAACTAGGGCCGGTTTAAGTTGCTGCTGGCTTTTCTCTTCTTTATGGTTGAAGTTATTACTAATAAAAACAAAATTGAGTCCTTATTTATTTTGTTTTATTTATTCAAGTATAGCTCCCCCTCCCAAAACATGAAAACCTTATAATTCAATTAGGCGCACGCGGAACCGCCGGTATACTACACATCCCATAATAACATATTTGGTTAATGAGATATTGACTTTTTAAATCAGTCCAGATTTTCCTTTTTAATTAAATATCTGGCATCGTTTGTGACATCACACATTGTATCTGGAAGCCTTTGTTTATTCTTTATATAATTACATTATTTAAGTGTTTTTCCTTACTATCTATCTATACTATCTATACATATCTCCGAGCAACATTTGCGGTACAAATACATTTTTTGAAAAAAATATGATATGAAAAACTTTGCCATACTATTTAAATTAACGTATACTATAACGTATACTGTATTTAAATATTATGAAGGGTTTGACTATTTATTCCTTTGTTTTACCAAAAAGCCAATTCTTTTTCTTTGCTATACGGTGTGATATAGGTATTGGCGATATTTCGCGTTTGTCTCATATTTCGAATTTGGCTCTGAGCTCTTGAAATCATAAAATCAAAGCCGTATTCTAAGATATACCATTGCTGGCCTGACAATTAAGGCGAGCGCCATCACTTCTTGGATTTCTTGGACTCTGCGTTTGAATCCAAGAATGCCGTTTAAAGTTTTTCTTGGACCGCTGGTTATTGGCGCATGTAGCATTTGTTTATCTTCACAAAGCATGCATCTGTCATCTATAACCCCTTCAGAACCTATGTAAATAAACAGTATAGATTCTTATGTAAATAAACAGTATAGATTCTTCGATGGGGGTTGGTCCTCGCTTGACGTTATTCAAGGTCAATTGTTAAAATAAAATCTTCTTAATTATGGACAATATGGGCTTGGTTGGATATCATATATAAAATATATTTACCTTAACAAATTTTTAACTATCGGACTTTTTAGCCAAAAGCGTTGAAATATATGTTAATCTCGATCGAATTTATACTGCACAAGGCACAGTAAATACTATATAGAAGTAAAATCTTCCTTTACATGTCAAATGCCATGTTTTCCGGCGAAAAATTGCTTAATTTAAATAAACGTTAATGTTTTAACTTTGTTCATTGTTACAATACATACAATCAAACAAAACACCAATAATGTTAACGTTTATCTCCGTCTTCCCCAAATTTCACCAGAACCTTCTAGGAGGATTAAATTGAGCAATTACTCATTCTCCAATATCTTAGTGATCATCGTAATCCGTTTCTATATTCCGCGCACCAAACGGAGGGCAAAGGATTCCATGAAGGGGAATTTAACTGGAACACTTAAGCAGGAACGACGGCGAATGGACTCGAACCCCTAATCTTCCCTTCCGATGCCTTATCTATTAGGCTAAGCGGCCTTCGGTGATGTTCGTTTTCCCGCAATCTGTCATGAAGGTATACAATTAGGGGTAGGCATTCGTGCTATGATTAAGTTTTGTATAGGAAACTGCCATGTTTTCCGGAGAATCAATAAAAAGATGGGCATTGCTGTCCAATTGATTTACATACGGGGAAAGAATATCTGTCATTTCCGTTAACGGTATTTTATCACATGACCAAACGATTGCCGAAACCTGGGATAATTCAGAAGAACTCTCCGGATCTTTTTTAAACCAGGGACCTTTAGATCTTCAGTCTAACGCTCCCCCAACTGAGTTATTTCGGCATCCGATATAAACTCGTGTGCTGAAAAATTGCTTAATTTAAATACGTTAATATTTTATGTTCATTCTTATAAGACACACAATCATACAAAACGCCATATAATGTAATGTTCTATCATCCAAAAATTTCACCAGAACTTTCTAGGGGGATTAAATTGAACAATTACTCATGGTCCAATCTTATAGTGATTATCTTAATCAGTTTATGTATTCCAAACAGCAGCTCACTAGCTCTGATTCTGTCCCATTCTCTCAGATCATATAGTTTGTCTATCCGTCAGCGCGCTGGGAAGAATAATATCCTGAAGAAATGCTTTAACACTCATCTCCGGTACGGAATGTACAACATAGAGAATATGGACAGTTGTTGTTGAGGGAAAGCTAAAGAAAGGAAAGGTAATTGTTCTTCTTAATGGGGTCTGTAATGGGCTTGGCTTGTTTGACAAGCCGCTCAGTTACATGTGTCATTTTTTCGTGCCCAAGTTTCTTGTGTAGAGTGTTAATAACACATTGTATTAGCAACGGCTCTGCTGGTAAGTACAAGAAGTTTGCTGCTATTCTCACTGAATGAATTTTCCATCTCTTCTATGACAATTGCAGACTAGTGAGTGACCTTAGGCTTACATCTTGCCAAAGTGCCCTCTAAACATGCCTTCTTTGCTCATGATGCCGAAAAACTGGTTTCTCTTCTTCTCCAATTAAGCTTCAAACTCCCCGATCATTCAACGTCCGAGAGTTAGGATTATTTGTCCGGCAGACTCACATCCTCATAATCACTTTTAACTGATACATTATTTTGCTCTTGGATCTGGTCTATGGTAATCGGGGAGAATACATGTTTGTTTTCACCCGTGACTGCATATATATGTCCCTTTGAGACATTCGCCAGGTATCAGGATGATAAGTGGCATTCAGAGTGACCATGTCACGCAAGTGAAGGGTGCCCATATGGCAATGGTGGTTCAAAGCAAAGGGTTGGGTTATGGTTTACATGATGCATGAAGGTATATAAAAACCACCAACTATGGATATAACTTTTACTAATGGCGCCCATTTTTGGAAAATGACTGCCCTTGTTACACGAGGCAATCTGTGTTGACACTATGGAAATGTGTGTTTAACTGTATAAATGGAAGACCCTGTACCACAGATAACCCAGACTGCCAGATAAGATCGTGGATGAACACCGGCTTTTCAGCCTTCTCTTCACGACCTAGTGTTCAGATGATAACGAGACAGGCGTGAGACCCAATCCTGCTCCCGGGACCGCCATTTAACGTCCTCATCCGATGGACCCCATACAGTGTACCCCATACTTTGACCACTTTCTCAAAGTCCGGGGAGGTGGCAGCAACTTGTCCATCACCACTGTGCAACAGCCGTACCGAACAACCTTAAGCGGACAACCCCCATCAACAACTGCAGCACAGCTTCGACGCAGAAGTCACAAGAGGCCTGCTCGAGAATCGAACCCATGAGCTCCAGAAAGCCAGTCGGATACTCTACCGATAAGTCACGCTCCCACCAGCAAGAGCCGTGCATACATTGCTCCAGTGAAGTTTTATTGTGGAAGCGAGGTCGTCGACTACTGAATGAGTAATCGGAGGTGTCGTTAGCGAGATTGCTGGGACAGGACGAAGACCGCTGGGGCGTGAAGTCTGATTGGGCATCGTTTCGTAAGCGTTCTACTGTTGCATTGACCGTGTGGGTTTTTCGTTGGCTGCGTGACCGATCCGCAGGGCTACCTCACGGCCGCCAGATCTATTCAGAGAGAACCGACAGGTCCGTCCACCAGGGAGAGCCGCCACTACCGGGCACCAGGGGAGAGCCACCAGCAGGTCAATTCGCCAGGAGTGCTGCCACAAGGCGAGCTGTTGGATGCACGCTGCAATTTCGCAGCGACCCTGAAATCTTAGCTTACGTCGCTAACCAGGGATTTTGGTCAGACGATTCGGGTTGATAGGCAGCGGATAAATCAGAGTTTCACGGTGTTTCACTCCGATTTTTTTTCGATTTCCCTTCTTTTTATTTAATACCAGTTACGTCATTATTATAACACTTAATTATTACATAAATATTAAAAAAATAAATATATACACTGTATACTCATTTAGGGTAAATACTTAATTTACCATTTATTTCCTCAACCAAAACTTTACTAATTAAGGTACTTTACACTTTACACATTTACCCCTGGTTTATTTAAGCTCCGCCCACTGAAATCGCAATGGAACGGTCCGGACTGCTAAATCGGGATTCTGTGACAAATATACGAAAGCGCAATGTATTGGATATTCACGTAACAGTATTAAGTTAATTTTAGTGTTATTTTTTAACTTAAGCAAGTGTTAATTCTGCATTGAACCTACCCGGTATTAATCATTGATCAACCGGCCAATAGTATGAAATATATAGATAGCCACCATTTTTGTTTAAACTCACTCATGTTGTGTATTTCGGGAAAGGTGATTTTCGGCCTTGGATTTTATCTGTAACATATCCCCAAAAGCACACTATGTACCATACATGATCAATTTACCGACTATCATACACTAAATTGTACATAATGAAAATGGCGCTACATTTGGCACCATTTTTATTGGCCATATATGTGACGACCCAGAATATTTAAATGAAATACACCAGAGTACCAAGTACCTTTGGTGTATATTGCATATCATTTATAGAAACATATAACTGCAAAAGATCTTAGTTAAAGTAGTTTTATGATGTTTATATAATTTTGCGTGGTGGTTTTGAGTGGTTAATGCAGTAATCTGGTGATTCAATGATTACGGGTTCGAACCCTCGCCAGGCCGCTGTGTCCTTGGGCAAGGCTCTTCACCTCAATTGCCTCTTCACCCAGGTGTATACATGGGGACCTGTGAGGTGACGGATTGCGACACCGCATAAAAAGGCTGGCTGCCCGGCGTGTTCAGAAGATCGTGTGAGGAACGTTGCACATGTTTGTGCGGCAAGGTTCTATATTCAGTCACCGATGGCCATGGTATAAGCCGAGCGTTTTGTATCCGCCGGAAAATCATATAACCTCTGCGACGTTAGCGGCGCCTCTAGTCAGGAATATTCATTGAAAAAATGATTGAAACTCAATAAGACTCCTTAGATTCCAAGCCTTAAAAACAGTTGTTTAAGGTATCCGGTAACTATCTCAATCGAACGCCATGGATTCTACCTTCGATAAGACTTGTCCACAGGTTACTAACTCTATGTTATTCCTTATTCCAACTATAGTGACGGGTGACTATAGTGACGGGTTCTTGAA
Source organism: Paracaudina chilensis (assembly GCA_027580055.1). NCBI lineage: Eukaryota > Metazoa > Echinodermata > Holothuroidea > Molpadida > Caudinidae > Paracaudina > Paracaudina chilensis. Next base: position 3,766 of record JAODFY010002132.1, on the reverse strand, counting down.
ACTAACCAAGTCACTCAAACTCTCAGCTGCAGAAGCTTATAGAATTTCACCTAGATTATTGAATCAGGTTTCCTTTGTGATCCACTTAATTCTGTGTTTAGTTCCTCTCAGAGGGTATTGTTCCACAGTCACTAATATCTGCGTGTGTTGCTCTAGTTTCCTGGAATAAGGATATGAATAGAATGCTGACAGCATTGAAAGACCCATTTCTGTTCTGCTCTTTCTTAAATCCTTTAAAAGCTGAGCTTACTAAGCTTATACACGTTCTTAGATGAACATAACTATATATCAGTATTTCGTTCCGGTCGTTCAACTTCAAGGAATGTTTTGTTGCATTTAACTGAAAAAATATGCATGCATCTTGCACATAATTTTCTGCTCTTTCTGAATTTTATTTCTAGATTAATTCATTAAACGTAATGTTTACCCAGAGCAGCAGAAGTTTTATCAATTATTCTTTGTACTATCAATTTGGTTTAGATTGTTTTCATTGGTGACAAGGATTTTATCAATTAACGTGTTAATCTGATAAAGTAGAGTTTCTGCTCTCCTGGCTTTCCATTGACAGAGGATGTTTGCACTGGACTAGGAACCTCTAAGGAACATGCGCAACAACTAAATTAACCTCTAAATTAAATTAAGCATTGATTTAAGCCTCCTGGTGACTGACCAGTATTGTTCAAATTCCCATTAACAACGATTTAATAATGTACTTCCCTATCGTTTTGTCGTTTGAACTATGGTTCATCGAGTAGGTATGTTAACCTCGTATTGATGCATTGGTGAAATGGTTTGGGTCATGAATTACGGCGTCACTTTTGGGGATTGTTCATTAAGACACCAAGGAAGAAGCACGTTCTACGCCCCCTCCCTTCGGCGCGTTTGCTTTATGCCATGTGTCCGCAGTGGTGGTCAGTTAAACGGTAGCGGTAGACTTAAGGCTGGAGAAATCCAATCCGATTCACGTCGATTTTGGAAGGACTTTGACTTGAGTCGAAATCATTTGCACTAAGGCTTAAGGTGGAGTCCAGCCTAGACCACTTTCATGTTCTAACAAAAATATCTGTCCATAGTTCAAAATAGCTTTTAATTTCTCCCATGAAAATTCATATGACAAAATGTGCGTAGGAGCAGATGTCATAGAACTAAGGCCTACAACAATCGTATGATTGAAAAGTGATTGTATATTCGTAATATTGACTCGGCATATTTATTCATAGACTTAATTCCATTCTGGCGTAAATCAATCTTGTGAAACATGTAGAATGCATTTATGACATAAGTGTACTAAAATGTAAGTTTAGGTCATATTTTGCACCTCTATCGCTTCTCAATAAGCCAGGTCAGAGTTAATGATATTATAAGCATATTATAATGATATGATATCAGTGGCCACCGGAGTATTAACACGGACACGCACAATACGAAAAATGCACAAGAATTCTTTTAAAGCTCACTCGGACAAAATTGCTTATCCTGCTAACATGAAATTTCACAAATATTACCCCCATACCTAGAACAACAAAATGATAAAAAAAATGAAGCGAATTAGTTTAGTTTTCGAAGAGTGCTGATGGTTTCAATGAAAACTTTTCTTTCTGGACATGCGCAATTGTAACTCTGAACTGGCTTATTAAAATGGGACAGAATAAATCAGAGTAAGCTTGGCTAACTAATCTTTCTCTTCGTGTTAAATAAACACTTGAAGCTCATTTTGTGGAATTATGAAATTCTGGATCAATCCATTTGCCAATAGCATAATTTCTTATGACGTCTCAACATAACTAACCCCCAAATACAGAAACTATTTTCGACAGCAGTTTTTATTGAAGGCATCAATTGCGCGCCACAAATATATTATAAGATTAATGTCTGTCTGACCTAATATTCACCCAGCTGTTTTCCATGTCTGTCTAATTTTCTTGATATATCGGCATATTTGTCGTTTCAAATACCTTATTATGGATACGACCCGGAGAACCAAACGCCAAATGGAACACAAATGGAACACATCAACAGTGAACGAACGTAATCGCACTGATTACGTCTTCACTGGACTGGTTTCTCTAGCATTCTGTGGAGGAGGGTTTTCATAGAGTCAAATCTTCCTGCGGATGTTTTTAATGCAATATATTCTCGATTGCTTAAAAATGACCAACGAAGAAGTATATATAGCGATCATGTAATCACGAGTATACATGTATGTATGTGTATATCTGTGTGTGTGCGCACCCTATTTTTTTTATAATAGGTCAAAGGTCATTTGACAACCTGGATGAAAGTCATAGTTAGTATGTAATTCAGCCATATTCAGTAGATGAACCCTATTGATTGTTTAATTAAGAGTTCATGAATAGAGATCATGAGAGGTCAACATATGAAAACGTGGGTGGGGAAAGATATGGAGAATCTAATACTTGGTATTAAGTTGGCAGTACTTAGAAGATTAACCTTCTTGATTTTAAAATAGGTGAAAAGTAATTTGGATCAAGTGCTGAAAACCTCATCAGGTTTTAACCTAACACTAGGGAAACATGCTAGGTAAATAGTGATTGTGATTTTGCAAGTGGTGGAATTCATTTGAGGATATTAGAATGCAAACACATCAGGCTGATTCTGTGTGAGAATGTCTTATTCTCGTATGCAATTTTCATATAGTGAGTATGACGAACGCACAGTATATACTGTTTTTTTTTTGATCAATTCTGTTTTCGGTTGGGCATGATGACTCCCCCCCCCCCCCAAAAAAAAGAACAAAACAAAATTGGTCAGTACAAAAATTAAGTCCCAATGTTTGCCTATTATTTTTCTTTTTCAATGTGGACCAGACGTATGAGATGTAAATTTGAGACGTTCAGTTGCATACAAATGGCGCAGCAGCGGCGGTGGAAAAAGTTGACACATGGGGAGGGGGTTACCGACATAAGGGAGATTCAATCCAAGAAACTCGAAAAATGCCACATGTCAATTTAGAAAGAGCATTTTTTCTTAATTTTGAAAAACGATGTGCAAAGAGGGATGGGGGCACGTACCCACATGTCTCTAGTTCCACTTCTAGATGTATGTCCATACCACCCACTGACCAACCAATGACAATTTGAGCTGATTTGTAGGTCATTAAAAAACAAGTTATGTATTACCAATGCACCTCGATCAATATAATTTCCTTTTAGATGTATTCTTTCAAAATGTACGCCTTGTTTGTCCCTCAAATATTGCACAAGTCTTCGTGCCTTACTACTTCAAAAAATACCCACAACGATGCTCTTCTATTTATCACGCTCAATTTCAAAACTATACAGACAATTTAGTTAGCAAGTGTTTTCTGGGGAACTTCTACTCGCGAAAGGTTCAGATCGATTGCTTCCCGAGATCCGACCGTTGGGCTCTTGACTTCATTTAGAGCCCAAAAAGACAATTTCATTTAAAGCAGTAATCAATTTTTTTTTTACAAAATGGATGCATTCCTAAGTGGTGATTGGTAGTGACTGGTGATTGGTAGCAGAGTCATGTTCTTGTCACCATTTGTCCATCGTTAAGCTCTTTTCTGTTCATACTGTCCAACTTATAAGCTGTCGCCGTATGTTTAACTTTGTGGCGAAAACATACAATTGTGTTCAGTTGGATTTGCATCATAATGGATCTCTGAATTGGGCAGCGTCAGCAATAGAGAACTAGAGATATATTCCAAATATATAGATGCACTCCAAATTGGCGATTGGCAGTGACAGTAGTACCATAAGGCTCTGTATAGTTCAGAGCTAGA
>JAODFY010002021.1:0-13416 GCA_027580055.1 Paracaudina chilensis | reverse complement strand
TGTATCCAATCTTGGTATAAGTTGTTGGTTAGTTTAGTCGGTACACATAGGCCCAAAATTTGGGACCAATTTTTTTTGGACCAAATTCTTTCGGCCCAAAATTTGTGCAGCCCAATTTTATTCGGCCAAAAATGTTTTCAACCAAAATTTGTTGTCCCAATTAATTATTAATCTTCACAACAAAGCAAGGAACCTGTTGTGAGATGTTAAGGTGAGGCAATTTTCTCTCCCTTTTGCATTGCATTTTTTTTTTTCTGGTCGGAAGGGAGGGGAGGTGGGGGGAGGTGATAGCCAACTGCTTGGAATTTGTATTCGGTCGAGGTCCAAGTAGGTTGTGAACTACTGTCTAAGACTAAGGCTGCATGGTTTCCTATGTCAGCCATTTCAATAGAGAGAAATGCCTTTGTATTTATTCACATACTTTCATTTTGTAGGTGATGGTATGGGTGCATTCATGAGATACACAGTCGTGACTAAGGTAAGAAACCCTCATTATGTTTTTAATATCTAATTATTTACCCTTTATAATTATAATTACATTGTCATGTGTAGGTGCATGTACCTGGCATATAGCTCAAAATCACACTAATTCGGTAGAGGATAGTATATAGGTTAGTATATAGGTTGTTTAAGGTCACCTAGTGGTCAAAAGAGGACATCTGAAAACATTCAATAAAAGCCTTCTCCTCCTACAGAATGTACTGTATTGTTTAATAATAATCCTTGCATAGTGCTTCTTTTAGGGTGTTCAGGGTGTTCATGTCATTAGAAGTCACCTGAAAACAAAGTCGTCTCCTCCTACTGTTTGTACTGTACTTATGTAAACGTTTATCACAAATAATCCATGCGTAGTCCTACATTTGGGTTGTCCATGGATTTAATTCAAAGTTCATCTAGCATTCATATTATTTGAGAACACAAGTGTTGGTCTTAATAATCCTTGGTTAGGGCTACCCTCAGGGTGTTCTAGATGTCAGGACAAAGGTCATCTACATTAGAGGTCATCTGAAAACATTAAAAACCTATAGATTTTTATTGTAAATAAGAAATTCAGTTGAATTATCAATTCATCAGTATGTATACCATATTTGCTAAAATGTACTGCACCATTGGTGTTCTTGTTTTGTTCACTTCTCCTGAAATTTGTAAACCCTACAGAACAGTTCAATACTTAAAAGACTTTGGCTTGTATTTTCAAGGAAATGAAATTCATTTTTCAGGTGCATGGAAAAGTGTAGATGAAAAGGTTTGTACAAACAATTCTAGATCTAGATGCTTCAAAATTTAAAGGATACATTAACATTTTGCATTGTGTTTTATTTGCAGACTTCGGACCCATCCTTCAAGAGTTCTGACATGTCAGTGTCCCGAAGGTTCAGCGACTTCCTTGGTCTTCATCAGAAGCTTGTTTCCTATCACACAACCAAGGGACACATTGTACCGCCTATGCCGGAAAAGAGCGTCGTTGGTGAGTTGTTTTTTTTGGCAATCAGTCCTTTGAAAATGCAGACTACTTTACTGTTGGTTGATTCAAATATATTTTAATTCATGCTTCCTGTGATCAAAGTATTAAAAAAATGTTCTTTGTTCTTGAGAAAGGCAGTTACAAAGCTCAAAGTGCATTAAAGCAATAGCATTTACCAATATAATTACGTTCAGTTGTGTTGACCAGTGCCGTCACCAAGGGGGCTGGGGGGGGGGGGACACATGCCCCCCAAAATGCTTGTGCCCCCAAAAATTAGATTTGTGATATTAATAAACAAAATACCTGTATTTTCTGATGCCCCTTGCTGAAATGTTGTTCCCCCTACTTCGAAATGTCTGGCAATGCCTGGTCTTGGCCTCTTGGCCAGTGAGTTTGAGGGCTAACACACTATCATGGTTTTCACTCTCCTCGCAGTAAGACAAGTGACGCACCCTCATGTATTAAATGTGATTTCAACATGTTTTGAAATGTTTCACGCAAGCCTTTCTGTACTTACATGGTTACATGGGTAATGATAAATGGTTGTGATCTTTGTAATCTGGTTAAGTTCCCTGTAAGTCAAACTTGGAGGATGGCTAAATACAAACAGATCTATCTATACATTATCAACAGGTGAAATGCAGGGTCAGTCCAGGGTGAAATATGTGGTCATCAGGTCAGTCCAGGGTGAAAAATGTGGTCGCCAGGTCAGTCCAGTGGGAAATATGGGGTCATCAGGTCAGTCCAGGGTGAAATATGTGGTCGCCAGGTCAGTCCAGGGTGAAATATGTGGTCGCCAGGTCAGTCCAGTGGGAAATATGGGGCCTCCAAGCAAAAAAGATTGACTACCAGGGTTCTAGTTGACCTTTGCCATCAAACACTGCTTATGTTTGTTATCTCTTTAAGGCATGACAAAGGTGAAGATGGGTAAAGGTCAGGAGGAGAGCAACTCGTTAGAGTTTGGGGAGAAGAGACGAGCAGCCCTGGAGCGATTCCTGAACCGCTCTGGTGCCCACCCCAAGATCAGAGCCAACAACGACTTTAAGGAATTCCTGGAAAAAGACGAGGTAATGGAGGGGTGTCCTTGCAGAGTGAATCAGGGTTTACAGCTTACAAGTCCACACCATTACCATGCATATCTCATAGGCTAGTATACATATCAGCATTTCTTGCACACCTATGTGCAGGAAAATCAGATGACAGTCCTTTGTGAGAGATGAGATGAGTGTCCGATCATAATTGAGGTCACTTTGAGGCCTATTGAACCAGGGTTTGTATCTTTCAAGTCCATAACCTAGGGATTGGACAAATGCGCGATATGAAGACTAAAAATGCACCAAAAATGCAAAAATAATATGATTGTAATTGCACAAAACACATTAAAACACACATTTATTAGTTGGATTCTGATCCCACCCCTTGCATGAGAATTGGTCCAGATCATGCATAGATTCCATGCCTGTACAAAACCAAGCCCGGTTCTTTTCCTGAATGTTTGTTAGGCAATTCAATATTTTGATGTGAAATGTAACCGATTTTGCGGTTGTGGAGCCATGTTGATAAATTGTCAGAATCTTAGAATAATGCGTTACATTAGCACTACGTGAAAGCACATGCAACATTACTGTTCAGTACGGCAGATAAACGCAATAAATAAATGTTGCCACTCCACTTTTTTGGCTTTTCAGATTGGGCAGTTACATTAATAAAAAGAAATCCCAGAATTTCAGGAATTCTGTGATTAGTTGGCACATTTAGGCTAGGTTTGACCTGACTTATGTCTATAAATTTTAACGTTAGGCTTGTAACGACATTCAATATAAATAATAGTCTTCATAGTAACGTTATGGCAGAAAATAGATACATTTGCTGAAGTTTGCTATTATATTAACTGGGCATGAAAATGCACATTTTCGGCAAATTGGAAAAAAGCGCAATAAACTCTGAAAGCCAAATTGTTCCACAGAAAAACGCAATCACACATTTGTCCAATCCCTACCATAACCGTGTACATCGCATTGGCTAGTTTTTACATATGGACACTTCCTGCAATGAATACCTCTGTACAGGAAAGCCTAAATGCCTGGTATTGATGTGGTGTTAAATGGAGGTCACTTTGAGGCAGAACAAACCTAGGTTTGTTTCTTGTAAATCCACACCATGGCCTTGCATATCTCATATTGGCTAGAATACATATATGGGTTAGTATACATATATGGGCTAGTGTACATATATGGGCTAGTATACATATATGGGCTAGTATACATATATGGGCTAGTATACATATATGGGCTAGTATACATATCGGCACATCTTGCTCACCTCTGCAGAATATGTCAAATGACAGACAAAATGACAAACATGTAAAATGTGTTTCTGAGCTTCATTTCTCCCTAATGAGTTTTACAATTTGCAAAATGAGTAGAATATAGTTGTTTGTATTAAATGAGTAGAATATAGTTGTTTGTATTAGACGAACACTGTACTGCTGAGGGATTAAACCAGCAGATTGCTTCATACTTTCTCACATGTATTTTGTTTTTAATATTAAAATGAAAGTCATCTGAGGAGAAGTTTGAAAGTTATTAAATGTTATATTAGTTATAAAAATTGACTGTTATAATTTGTGTCATGCTTGTCAACAGCTGCCGAAATCGAGCAGTACTGCCGCCCTGAGCGGTGCTGGTATGATGAGGGCCTTTAATAAGGTGATGGACAGCGCCTCCAAAGTTGTGACTAAGATGGACGAAGCCGACCAGGTAGGCAACTGAGTAACTGTGCCTTGCATGATGGTGTTACGATCGTTGTTGTCATCTAGTCAGTATTAACATTTTCTCTCTCAAAAGTATTTTGAAATATTTAATGTACACCCAATTACAGTATACACATACACAAGAATGCCTGCTGTCATTCAACACAACAGTATATGATGCTGGCAAGTACCCAGATCGACGGAGAATGCTCTGCTGAATAATATGATACGAAAATGTAATCTGTGGATTGCAGGAAACTCAAGTTAAAATTTTCATACCACAAGATGAAAACATGCAGAAGCAAAATGGGGTATTTTGGGTCAGATTTTGCAGATATTTTTTAATCTGTATATCATCAGACTGACAGAGGTCTTCTAGAGCTCAGAAACTCTTCTAAGATATGTACGGCACTGGTAACAAGATGATAAGAGTAAAAACAAATAAAAAAATGATGATGCTAGACCTCGATGACTTCATTCGACCCGAAAATTTGTGACAACCCCACTAAATTTTGCCAAATTGTAGGCTAGCCCGATTTTTGGATCACAAAATGGTAAGTTATATGCCATAGTATAAGGGTTTCTAACGTTAGGCATGCATACAATTTCTGTGATAAAATTAGATTGAATATTTGAAATAATAATTTTGATGTAATTTAAGACTAATTGTAGGCTAAGATGTCCTTGCAAATTGTAATATTGAGTGATTTAGTTAAGCTGTGTAATGAAATTAATGTTAAAAGCTTAAGGGCAACATTATGCTATTTTTGCATAATGTGAGTGATCTGGTATGTGATAGGTTAACCACATACTAGTTTATTAAACTACTGGAATTTGTGGAAAAATTAGTTAGTGATAATAGTTCTGCTACGTTCAGAATGCATGTTTTTGTAAATGTTATGATATTTTTGTGACATTTAAGTGTAAACATAAGGTAAAGTATTTCAGTTGGCCCACTTGGTTCTTGGGGCTAAACAATCTGGCCTAGCCTAGGCCTAGCTTAGGCCTAATTGACTACATGATATTTTAGATACCGGGTAGCAAATTTGGAACTGGTAGTAACATCATCGGTCTGGTACCAGTATATCTGGTGCAAATACTAATCTATATTATGCAGTTTGACCAATTATAACACTAGGCATCAATATGTGCTAATATTATTTGTTTTTATAATCAGTGTGTTCTAAAGTGTATGATCAGCCATCAATACAGTACATGATGTTAGTGTTCAAAGCACACTACATACTACCAGTAGTCGGCTATCGTCAGTTCTATTTTGACCCCAAGGTTAATTGTAACTGACAGAGTTTATTTTTTACTAAACATTGTGTTCAACTGAGCCAATTCAAATCTGACTTTTTGGTAGGTTTTGCTACTTGCAACTAGGCTTGGGGGATATATCGATATTTATAGTTACCGCGGTATTAATTTCTGTCGGTACTATATATAGCCATTCCCAAAACTACCAGTATCTTGATACGGTTTTTGATACGGTAATTGAAAAAAAGTTGTTTCTTTTCTCCCGTGTGTTATTATATTTTCTCTTGTTTTATTCTCATTTCTTTAACCATAAATCATAGCCCATTATATCCCTTTCATAGTAGCTCCCTATCATGCCGACCGGCCCGCCCAATGTTACCAACGTTTCACGCGACTAATAAATAATAACTGCTTAATTGAATGGAGTTTGGCATATACTGACTGACATAACGCACATGCCTAACATGCAGTCTGATGTGTATGATATTAGCAAACAAGCACAGGAAACTCGACCCCACCCCTCCCTCCACCCATGTAACAAAAAGTATACTTCTTTTCCATCCAAAATTCATAATTATTTATAATTCAAACAGTATTAAACTTTATTATCTCACATAGGCTACAAATAAAGCATATTCTCATCGAGGCTTTCGTACAACTAACGTTGCAATGATCGATTTCCAACACGTGTGCAGCCTACAGTGTACATGTATACTATAACCACACACAAGGTATATGCATCGATACAGTATAGCTTAGGCTTATGCAATGTAACGTTACATAGTGATATTAAACACATGCACGGATACAATGCAGAGACTAAAATTTTAGGGTGGAGCATTAAATGTTTGTTTGCTTACATATTAATAGCATTACTTGAAAAAAATGATAAATAATATCACAATCGGAAAAATCATTCTCTAACAAATTTGTTTTGGGGAATTTTAATTTGCGATGGCCTTTTTTAGAGAATAAAGAATATGATTTAACTAGCGATGTTTGCACGTGCGTACAGATAACGTTACAACTGTAGAGGGTAGTTACGCAACAATTCAGTAAATAACATCATTATCTGCGATCGCGGATTATCACGGGGCCTAGATATATGGCCTAGCCTATGTTAAGCAAAATATAAATAATCTATCCTGACTTTGTTGACTGGGTTGATTAATCAAAAGGATCAAATGCATTAGCTTGCCACTTATAGTTGATATTGTTAAAAGTTTAAAAACATTCAATACCGCCCAAGCCTAACCCCCTCAATGACATTTGATGCAAAATTAATTTTAAAACAAATTTGGCCAATATAAGAATTGGTTTTGTTTATATTTCATCCAAATTCTTTAACGACCAAACAGCAAAACAAGGATTTGAAAGATAAATAGTTTGACATCAAATTCTTTTAAAGACACACAATGAACATACCATCATTATCTGCCACTGTTGGCAATGATGACTAATTCCAACGAGCATTTTAAGACTAACACATGAACATCGAATGACATTTATTATGACCTTGGACCTAAAATTCCTAAACACCACCTCACGGCAGCTTAACATCCAATTGTCATTGTAGCAAAGTTTTCAGTAAAATCCCTGCAAGCCTGTATTTAGCAAAGCATTCTCTACAAATGACATTGAAGAAGAAAAGACCAACAGTAAAACATGACAGGTAAAGGCATAATTTTGTCATTTTGTAAAATGTAAACTCTGTTTGTTTTGTTATTTTCCATTTTTTTTCTGCTTTGTTTAAAAATTCATGACTTCTTCCTGCTCTGCAAAAAAAGATGCATCTAGAGGTCTTTTTGGTTTTCTAAAAAAAAGTTCTTAAAATTTTATTATTTAAAGAACTTTATAAAAATAATCAAATTTTTGTTATTTCAGATGAATTTCTAATTTTGTGCGTCCCTGGAATGCATCTCATTTCGGGTATGTGAGAAGTCCATTTTTATTTCATTTTCTTAACTTCTGATTCTGTGCTTTTTCTTTTTTTTATTTGTTTTCCATATATAATCTTCCCAAGATTGTAATTTCTGCTCATGCAGTTCCTGTCTAGTGAAGAACTTACATTCTAAATTTGTGTTTTCCCTTTAAGATGGCTGAGTTTAGCTCCGTGATGTACTCCACCTATCCATGCATTGCACAATCACAAATCATCCAGGCACCATTCTAACAGATTCTACCTTCCAAATTCATTTTTTTTCTTTTCTTTTTCTTGCCAAATTGGCCCCCCCCCCCCCCAGATTTAGGATGAGGAGAGCAAAACTATTTTTGACAGAGTGCACCGGGAGACGCTCGCTTCATAATAAAAAAAATATAAACAACTTGATAATACTTTCTTTGCTTCCTGTCATATTAAAAGGTAAAGCTGATTTGAGGCCATTCCTTAAATTTTTCAAAGTCGTTGGTAAAGTTTGTGTAACACTGTGGCACTTTTTAGTCAAATCAAATGGCAAATTATATGTGCACACTTTTTCATAAAAGGCAGATTTATTTTTAATCACCAAGTTTATTATGCATGACACTTGCTATATAAACTTGTGGAAAACACCAGAGCAGATTAAATTGTAACGGGCAACAGCCACTAGCAAAAGAGCACTTCAGCCATTTTGTGCCACCAAACTTGTAGGGAAATTTGTCAGGAAAATGAAGGGCACACTGCCAAAAGTTTTCTGTGCCATCATATTTTTCGAGCCCTGTAAGAATGATTATTTTCATGGGTTTAACGTGGGCCTTGTGGGATTTGGGCATTTTGGGCCCTGCAGCCTTTTTTCAGCCATGTATAAGAAAATATACTCACTGCTTGCCGAGGTGCATCGCGACATCTGATTTCTTGAAACCATCCAGCATATATAATCTTGTGGCAAGTCTTTTGGCAGAAGGAAAATCAAGAGTTTTGTTACTGTCCGGACTCGTGGAATCTGAGCTCTCGTCGAGATCTGAATCTGTTGAGCTTCTCTTTTCTAAATGGTTGACAGCGTCTGCCACCGGCAATGTACTTGAGTTTTTGCTTTCTTCCGGGGCATCAAGGCTACCTGAGGCATTTCTACTGTTAATACTAGGGTGCTGGCGATTGTGAGAAGATGGAGGTAAGGAGGGTTTTTCGACGTCCTCTTTAATATTGCACTCTGTTTGACTACTTCTCGATAAACATTGCCCATCGACTCTCTCCTCCGAATGTACCCTCTCAGACCCTGTATTTACAATGGCGTCTCTTTGTCGGAAGCTATTTGAAATGTCGCCCTTTTCTGGGGACCCTTTGGCATCGTAGAAGACTTCTGAGTCACTAAGGTCTCTGTCCGGCGTTAGTTCAGTGTGCACAACAGCAGTGGTCGTAAACACGCTGCCTTCGTCCAACTCAGCAACTGTCCTTACACTTTTGACCTCTCCATTCAAATCCATGTGTAGGTTTGGTTTTGCACCCTCTCTCCTGAAAGAGGATGATGATAATGAGTCTGTCCCTCCGTATGTTGAGACGCTCGTAGAGTAACCAGAATCGTGGGGACTGGAGGGACCAGTCATTTCCACACCTTGAACGGTAACATCTGTTTCCAGCATGCTTTCTTTGGAATTTTTAGTTTTATGCGAGTTGGTCACTGCTGTGATGCACATGACATCGTCGTTGTTGGCAGCCCGACAATCTTGCCGCACGACCTTTCTCTGTTTGGTCCAGGAACCTTTCAAGAAACCAGGTGGCTGATCAAGATTCTCCAGAAAATTAAATAATCGTCTTCTCACTTCATTGTCTGCAGGTGAAAGAAATACATTTTAAATATTGACTTGTGGTTAGTGTGGTGATGGGTGTGGTGATAGGCATAGTGATTTGTCTAGTGATTGGTGTGGTGATGTTGATGAGTGCTGTGGTGATGTTGACGAGTGTGGTGATGGTGTTGATGAGTGTGGTGATAATGTTGATGAGTGTGGTGATGAGGCTGATGAGTGTAGTGATGAGGCTGATGAGTGTGGTGATGAGGCTGATGAGTGTGGTGATGAGGCTGATGAGTGTAGTGATGTTGATGGGTGTAGTGATGTTGATGGGTATAGTGATGTTGATGGGTATTGTGATGTTGATGGGTATTGTGATGATGTTGATGAGTGTTGTGATGAGGCTGATGAGTGTGGTGATGATGTTGATGGGTGTGGTGTTGATGGGTATGGTGGTGGTGCCTGTTGTGGTGGGTATTGTGTGGTGGTCATGTCGGTGGTTGATGTTGGTGATGTGGTGTGGAGGTGGCATTGGTGGTGGTATTTTGATGTTAGTGTGGTGGTGGTTGGTGTGGTGACAATGAGTGTGGTGACGATGGATGTGGTGAAGTGGTGAATTTGGTGCTGGCTTTTGTACATGGAAAATAGTGACGAGGAGTGGGGGGGGGGGCATGATTTTAGGGGATTAATTTTTTACTTTTTAACGCTATGCACCCTATCCGTACTTGAACCTTCCTTAATGCTGAAAATACATTTTGTAAATGGTCGTCTTGTACGAGCCTAATGAACGTGGGCCATTTATCTGGGAGATCTGTGATGGTACATGTATAATGGTAGCAAAATACTTAGCTAGCATATAGGCATTACCTAGCCTAGGCCTAAGGCTAAAGTCATACGCGTCATAAGGCAAAAGTCATAAGGCTAAAGTCATACGTTTGACAAGTATGACTGAAACACAACATGAGATGAATGTGCGAACGTAACGTCATAATTTTAGAGTAAGCTAAGACAGGATTGTACTTCCGTGTTGGGGAAATTTGCAATTCAGAATTCGTCTCTCAAATTCTATGACACTCAAAAAAACTTGCATATATAGATACAAAGGTATTTAAATATTCTTTTCCTTTTTTTATAAAGTACTCAGGGATCGGACCCAGACAAATCCTTTTAAGGTCATACAACTGCTGCCCCAGAAAGAAAAAATTCAGAACACTACATGGATATCAAATATTTGATAGGTCAAAGCCTTGTACATACTGTAACAACAAATGATCTGACGATCTAGCCTGCCTTTATCTAGCCTAGTTTACTTTTAATAACATTCTACCAGGCACAATTTAAACATGTGCATCGTTGTATGCTTCCTACGAATATTAACCTGACCCTAGTAAAACGGCAATATATACTTTGTAAAAAGTGAACCGAGATGAATGACGTCATCAGGATTCCTCATGGACACCTAAATAACAGAGGCATTGGAGGATTTGAATGGTGGTGATCCTGTCGTCCATCTGATAAAATTTTGACAGGCCAACAGAAACATGTTGCTCGGTTGTCCTTTTGGACTAAACACTTATTGCGTAAGAATTTGAAAATGATTGTCCTTGCTTTGTTTCATGGAGGCATTTTAGATGCAGCAGCACTAGCTAGGTTGTTCTTGTTTTGGTCAGGACAACCAACTTATTGTAAATTATTGTCTTTGCTTTGGTCAGGACAGCAAACTTATTGTAATTGGTTGTCCTTGGAACACCCGTCGCAAAATCCTTAAAAATCCTTAAAAATCCTTCACTGTTTCATGGAGGCATTTTTGATGCAGCAGCACTAGCTAGGTTGTCCTTGTTTTGGTCAGGACAACCAATTTATTGTAAATTATTGTCTTTGCTTTGGTCAGGAAAGCCAACTTATTGTAATTGGTTGTCCTTGGGACACCCATCTAAAAATCCATAAAAATCCTTCACTGATCCATGGAGGAGGCACTGTACATCCAGTAGCACTGGCCAGGTTGTCCTTGTTTTGGTCAGGACAACCAAATTATTGTCTTTGGTTGTCCTTGGGACACCCAACTCAAAATCATTAATATCCTTCACTGATCCATGAAGGCACTATGCATTGCAGTAGCACCAGTAGGCCAGCTGGAGATTCGAACTGATGACTCCCCAATGTCAGTCAGACACTCCACAGCTAAATGACAACTATATGTATGATTGCATGCACAGTATGATGACTATGTACATGTACCTGTATGTATGATTTTCAGGATAAGATTAAGTCATGTTCATATATAGCAAAAAATGTGCTCATCAACCTAGCATTTTTCTAGCATATTCATAGAGATATTAATTTTATCAAAACATCTGTAAAACATCTAAGTGTTTCTGTAAGTGTTTCACATAGATTACTTAACCCGACCCTTTAAAACAGCATGCTACCATGGAAACGAACCAGTACAAACACAGATGTGTCCAAACCGAACCTCTATGAAGGACGTAACAAGGATTACTAATGGACTTACAATATTACGGGGGTTAGATTAAACCAGATATTCATCTGCAGGCAGCGTGATGATAGACTCTAGATAACTAAATCACAGTACTATAGGATAACGCACACATGGTACTGTACAAAGTCAAAGATGAACAACTCTCGCCCGAGTATATGCTAGAAAATCTGCTAGATCATTGGCTGTTAGGTTTGCGGTTTCCACCAATCACAAATTTCATGCATTTTTTCTATTATTGTACTATAACAGGTTTATATACAGAGCAACAATTGTATTGACCAACCTAGCATATTTTTTTCTCTCGCATATATAGGGTGAGGGATGTTACTTTAACATTCCACGAGACACAATTGAAACATGTACAATCTTTATTAATGTTTAATATGAAAATTAGCCCGACTCTTTTACATATATAGCAAAAATGTGCTGACAAATCTAGCATTTTCTAGCATATACATGGTGAGAGTTATTTATCTCTAAAGGTAAACTCTCACCCAATTATCTGCTAAAAGTCTGCTAAACATAAACATATACTGGTACTACTACCCGGTAAATTCTAAGCACTCATCCTTAGTGTTACATGCATGAGTGAATTATGTACATAGACTTTAATTGGCTTTGCAAGCAGTTCACACCTCCCAGGTGGACTGTGTGTTTACCCAAAGGATTAGCTGTGGTAAGATGGGCACTGCCTACCTGTAGGTCTTATGGTTAAATAACTTCAAGATGTTTAGTTGTGGGGATCTATCATTATAATCATTATTCAAACCTGGCAATCGACTATCAAACCCGACGCTCAACTTTCAAACCGGCGATCAACTTTCAAACCGAGCGCTTTGTAAAACCCAATAAAATTCAAACTGGATGCACCACCCAGTTTAAATGGCCTTGTTTAGAACCCTGCTTTAACATTCCTCGAGACAAAATTTAAACAAGGGCATCTGTGACGGTTCATTTCAAGCTCAAGTCGATCCTCCAAAACAGATTCGCACCATGGAAACGGCCCAGTATGAACAGTAAACACAGACGTGTCAGAACCCAGTCTTGATGAATGATGTAATTAGGATTGCTGCCAGACAACTAAATAACAGGGGTTACATTAAAACTGAGTATTCGTCATCTGCGGGAGGCCTGATGATAGACTTCTGTATATCTTAAAGGTAAATATCTCTCAACATGAGTATGCTAGAAACCTGCTAAACTGGTCAGCTCATTTGCTGTTATATGTGCGTAGGGACTACCATATGTACTGGTTTCTAAAATGTACACGTTTTTTTTTTTATCTGGCTACTTTGCACATTCCAAAACTTAAAAAAAAAATTATAACAAACTTTGTCTGCAGACTTATTTAGAGTCGTAATTTACTTGTTTAACACTTTAACACAAACAATGTTTGATTGCTAAACAGAGCAGAAAACAGTAAATAAGACTAATAAGTGGTTATGATTTTCATAGCAATTATATGCTTTTACGTCTTTGAATATAGGCCTAGCCATAGGGCCTAATAATAGTTTATGATTTAGCTCTATGGGCCATCATCTGCTGCTATCCCAGTATTAATTAATGTTTAATAGTCCAAGAACTGTCAATGTTATGTCACACTCACAGACCTTGATTTTAAGACAAGACACAAAGGTGTGTCGTGATTCCTCGCCTTTTATATTATTTGAATTCTTGTGAAAATAATCTTCACACTCTTTCACAATTTTGAATTGTCCAGGATGTAAAATTATT
>JAODFY010001910.1:0-13422 GCA_027580055.1 Paracaudina chilensis | reverse complement strand
ATGTGGATGATATCACAATATACGAGATATATCCTAACCAAATTAACTGGAGTTACAGTGGTGAAGATCTATGATGTATCATATGATATATTCATCCACGGTGACAACGGTGGTCGTGGAGGATGATCGGATAAAAATCCAACCTTGTCTGGCATTTTACATTACCGATTGTAACATACTTTAAGTCATTGGTGACCAACTTTAGTCAGTACGTAAGGTCAAACATAGCTTCAATACTAATAACCAGCAGCAAATGAAATATGCAATATTTTATTAAACGCTATACTATAGAAGCATGAATCCATTATTAATCTACTACCAATCAGAGTACATATAATTCGCAATACCGTATCATTTAAGTTCGTGCCAATATATAGGTCATCGTGATTTGAACATACCGCGAAGCAAACGATCTGAGAAATTTGAAACCTTATAGCATTAATAATCAGACCGAAAGTGGCATGTCATTTAATTACCAAAGTACTGTTTGCCGCAAAATACATGTAATGAATTTATTAGCATATGGGAAGCTAGAGAGTTGACGGACCCGCGATTTTTAATCCTTCATCCGTCTTCTGCGGATGAACACAAACCTACTATTTTTTTGGTTCTTGAACATCAATAGAGGGCGCTCTCATATAGGTCCTAAACAGAGCTGTACATCACCACTCTCACTGATGAGTCACCAGTGAATAACTATTGCAAAATAATTTGTGTACCGGACGAACTTCAATACACTCATTATACTAGTAGTAATAGCTAGCTATTGGCTATAGAATATTGGTTATAATACAGTGTTGTCAGGTTGTTAGTGTTACTGAGTGTTAGGCTAGTTAATACAAGTTTGTTACAGTTGATGGCAAAATTACCTTTCTATGAGATTTTCTTTTCATCCGTGGGTATTAGACCTTAATTATAAGTTAATTATAAGCTCTTGTTTCAATCTGGGCACTGTCCAGGATGAATACATCGTAACTTCAATTAACGCGGAACGAACGAACGCTTTCTCAGCCTTGGTTACAATTTGTATATTTCGCGCAAATACTGGGGCCTATATAACAGCGCCCTCTGTTGATATTCGGTTGATATTCTTCACACACCATAATTTAGTGAATATATTGCTATTATCAACTACTACATGCTCAGTATCACAAATAGAACAAAGCTCAGAATCCGTAATACCATTTAGACTGAGCAGTCTGTTTGCTAATGTGTACCTTTGCAATCTTCTCAAATTCAGGCGACTGGAAGATATTGATTAATTAATAAGACCTTTTCCTTGATTCGTGGTTATCGCACAATCAATACAGTTAAAGAAACATTCTACAAATTAAACAAAAGGGATCTGCATCTGCAACTTAGATAAACAGAACCTATAGATCCTATATGTCGCCATCGTTCTTTTTTACACCATACAACCATAAAATTAGTCGTATAAAGAAACATATCATATTTTTAGAAGTCAGAAAATCTGCCTTTGAAACTTGGGCGACACCAATGACCAGGGACGGCGTCAGATCTGAAGATTGGGGGCGCAAGTGCGTGTGTGGCGCAAGTGCGGGAGGGAGCAACCCCCCTCCCGCACTATTTACACATAAACTGATTACGACGCAAAATTGTGGCTATATCATACAACAGGACAAAACCGGTTTTGCATATTTTGTAGAATGTTGGTACAAATGTTTGAATGATATCAAGTATCAAGTGTCAATAGAATCAAAATGTTAAAAGTATCATTTAAAGAAGCTATATCACGAATGTTCAGAAGTTCAGAACTCACAGAAACTCACCGATCATTCGTTTCATTTTCTAAGTGTTAATATTCTGAATTTCATTAATTACACTTGTCGGGGGTTGGTTACTGGGACACTATAGAACAATATTCCAGTGTGTAGATTTATCCTGTTAGAGTGACCCTAAAACTTTGGTGTGAGCTGCTTACTAATTGGTGATATAGTACCAATTCTCCACGTTGGGACCAATTACTAACGTTAGTACCAATTATCGTACCAATTACCACAATTCGCGGAATTTAACGTGGTATTAAACAGGCTTGTTACATATTATTGTCTTTCGGAGTATAGTACGTCATTTTATCATTTGAAGTTCGGAAAGATATTTTCAGGTAAAATAGGAAAGAGAATAGCCACCCTGTTAAAGGGACAGTATCACAATGGAAATGGACTAAAAATTGTATAAGCTTAATTGTAATTTGTAAAGTTAAATAAAATTGCAGCCATATAGTCTGTCGATTTATTGCTGGAAAAGTTGGAATTGATGATATATTTGTTTAAAATACCGAAATATCCAAGACGAAAACGCCTAGGAAAAGCAATAATAGCAGCATAGATTTACTGATTAACTGATTTATTTCAATATTTTTTTTTCTAAAAGAATTCCAAAGGGATGGCGGAGCTAGGGGACAGATTCTAATCTCGTAAAGAGCGATACCCAACTTGGCCCGTAGTGGATTTAGTTGTTACTCATTTCAACAACGAATGAGAGAAATATGAAAACATGTAAATGTAACTACATCCCGTCATCATCTGATAGTAATTGCGGAAGAGACACTCCTTGTAACATTTTCAATGAGAATTAAACCCATGCAACAGGTAACCTTAGCTTATATGAAACAGAAGCACAAGATACACAAAACAATGGCTTGATCAGTATACCAAATATCTTGTTCTTATACAAATTCCGATTTAATCGATATGATGAAAAAATAACTCTATCTATAGGACATAAATTAGGGAGAGGGTGGGGCTTTCTCTATACATACATAGGTAATACGATAATTCACTTTGGTATCTATGCGTTGTACAATAGCCGCCATAGTGAACTGTCAAAGCAATGAACAATCGAAGCAATCTACCACATAAAGCTTCAAACTGAAATAGTTTAAACTTTGCCTTGAATCGCAATCATCAAATGGTAAAATGCTGATTTGTTTCGATATATACTTGATCCTTTGCAACTCTAATTGCTATATTTTTTCTTTAAATACAGAAATAACGACAGGGACCATGTTACGTCTTCAGTGATTACCAATCCCCTTCGGAAATTGGAAATTTGATCCTTTATGAACAAAAACGACAAGACCAATTCTTATTTATTTCTATTAGGTCTATCTTTCATTTGGTCCGACTGTATGTTTGCATATTCCCTCGAAAAGGGTCAATTGGAAAATATGTCAAAAAGAAAGAAAAAGGAATGAACAGGTATTGTTGCCTTTATTTCCAGTTAGTGGCGAAGCACATCCCCATCCCAAACGGGAAAGTTAATATCGTACCGTTAAGCAGTAAAATTCACTCCGTGTCTGATCTTGAGCCTGAATTTAATAAAAGTACGATATGATCAAGCTGAATATAAATCTAAAATCGGGAATAACATCAGAGAGTGTCCCAGTTATTTTTGCTCCATAGGCCAGTGTTATCGAAAAAGCATAGTTTTAGAACTATAACTAAAGAGTCTGTGTTTGCCTTGCCAGATTGGCAAAACCCATATGGTTTTCTATTTGTGATGTTTGCTCCGTTACATTTGTCAAGTGCTTACGTAAACACGACATCGTGGGCCATTCCATTAAGCTCGAAACTCGTGAACACAAGTCGTGAAGTGGAAATTCACGACTCTCCTGGTGAAACAATGTTGACATTGTGACCAGTACAGTAAGTAAAGTTCAATATTAGTATGTAACACTTCATTTTGAAACGTGGGAAGACATAAATCTTAATGATGCGATTTGAATGCGACATGTATCGGTAACTCTGTCATTTTGGTAAGTGTTTACTAGACCGTTTTCTACAGGAATACAATAGAACGTGTTCGCGACTTCTTGACGTCGTGAGTTACGTAAACACGTGGCAAATGGAAAGCAGCAATAGCTCATTCCTCAGACTTTTCCCCTTTGTTGTTATAAGTAATGTCAGATTCATAATGAGGAAAACATTTAGACATTTTTTAGCCTAATAGACACAAGTGAATAACACAACTGGGCAGTCTTTAGCAGGGGAATCTAATAACATTTGAATTAAGTGTGTAATATAATCGAGTTATGATATAATACCGTTCATATTTCCGTTGTTATTGACAAAATGTATTTCATTTATATTACATACGTATATGATGCATGTTTTCCCTGGAATCTCCTCGGCCATTTTTTCCCTTGAGTTTTTTTTATTCACTGTTATACTATTTTTTGCTGACGGTAAAGAAGGATATATCGGCTAATCTAAACAGAAAAACAACAACATAGAAAGTCCCCAGGAAAATATTTAAAACAGTGTTGATGCATACACCCTCATCTTTGCTCCTTGACAGTTTGGCGATTCCCCGAGCAGTTGCCTCACATCGTCTACGACTATGCCTTAAAAAGCCTCAAAGTAACTTGAGCCACGGAATTGCATGGCCTGAAACGTGTCACGTGTGACCTGTCTCTTAAAATAGCTCGTCATTTGAGAAATATTGCCCCAAACATAAAGCAGAGACATGGAAACTGTAAAACAGGTAATCATGAGGCGTTGCATGCACTTCTATTACTACTTTTAAACCTACCAATCCCAAATGCACCCCATTAGCACCCCAAAATGTTCGTTCTCGGTATAAAGC
The DNA here is from genome assembly GCA_027580055.1 of Paracaudina chilensis. Taxonomy (NCBI): domain Eukaryota; kingdom Metazoa; phylum Echinodermata; class Holothuroidea; order Molpadida; family Caudinidae; genus Paracaudina; species Paracaudina chilensis. Next base: position 8,814 of record JAODFY010001910.1, on the reverse strand, counting down.
GTTCAATACACTTATATTCTCCGAATGTATTTAACTGTCTCCTCCAAATTATGCAAATCTATGGCTGAGACTGACGCCGTTGTAGACGCGAACCTATTTATCATGTTCTTTTTTAACATACATTTGATGATGGACTTTGATAATGATTTCAAACTCTCGTTTCCCCAAGAAACTTCTCGCGGTGATATGCTACTGTATCCCAAAAGGGTCCCATCGATATAAACGCAATGTTGCTCGCTGTACCGCCTTCGTCCCTTGGTTAATCTATTAATCGATATTTAATGATGCCAGTCATAAGTCGCCAATTGTAAGTGTAATATTACTTGTAATATGTCGTACAACGTTTACTGGAAAACGGATAGAAAACGATGAGGTAGATAGACCAAGACGAACATTCATGGATACCGTCTAGATAAGAACTGAATGAAACTGGATAAAAGACTGTATCATAATTATAGGGGACCGGAATAAGGTGGAATACCAGTCGACATGCTGCAAACCGATTGTATCATAAGTATAGGGGACCGGAAAAGATGGAAGTCCAGTCGAAATGCTGAAACTGATGAAGCTTGATGATGATAATGAACCCAAACCAAATGTCATTTCAGGTTGATTAAAAAATGAGAAAAAAAATTTGATACAATGCTTCATTTCCATGACTTTGTTTTAACTAAATCCTGCCACCTATAAAAAATATAATTTTCAGTAGTAGATCAACTCATCCCGTCCGTTGTTACTTGGGCTTACAGTGTACCGACACTCTTTGGTAATTGCTTTGATACAAGATATAACTGAGCGCATCTTGCACATCCTTACCGGTATCAGAGTATTAAATCATTGGGTGTGTATAGAAACGAGAGTAATAATATTTGCACGTCCTCACTAGAATCATTGCAGGGTATTAAATGTGAGTTAATCCAAGATGATGCTACCAGAGAGAGAGGGAGAGGGGGGATGGGTGTGTGGGGGGGATACTTTCATCTTCAACGTTAACTGAGGCCTTGACGTGTGCTTGAAGTATCACCAGGATTTATTTTTGAGTCTTCTATCTCCCAGTCACACTTAAAGCATTGCCGCTAACCAGCTCGCACAAGACGTTTTTAAAAACTAACTGTCAAAGTTTGAACCTTTTGATCAACTTGCTGACCAACTCTATATTTCGAGCTCTAAATATGTGGACAAACCTGAAGAAAATATCTTATTTCTATAAATTTTGCACATCAAAATCCTCACTGGTACAATGCAGGATAATACATCCGTTTGAGTTAATCCAGAAGGAGATTTCTCATATACAGAGTAGTCTTCCATGACCGCCAATGGGGCAGTAAAATGTTCCTGAAATCTCACCAGGAGATTTTCCGATTCTTTTCTCCCAGTGACACCAGGAGCCTTGAAGTTAATCTGCTTGTATCATTTTCGGGTAATAAACATTGTTGAGACAATCCAGAAGGATTCAAGTCTTTTCATAAACTTGCGATAATTTAGTCGCCCAAATTATCATTCATGCCAGACAATGTCAACAATGTGCCATTGGAATCTAACCACTCGTTTTTCGGGATTTTGTTTAACATCCAATATCAGTTGGAGCACCGAAGTAAATCACCTTACAAAGAAATCAACCCTATAAATGTTACTCTTAGAACACGAAACATACGTTAGGCGTATAGTTCTACCAAAACAAAACAGAGAAACCTGCCCTCGTATTTTTACCTTACAATCGGCGGAAGTACTATATTCATTTGATTATTTCCCATTATATGTTTAAAACAGCCGTCTTTCAGTAGTACCAGTAAAACAAATCTGAATTAAACGGGTTGAGTCTCTTAAAATGTTAACATGCTGAAGAAATATTATATAATAGTAACATAAAGCCGTTTATGCCAATAAACGATTAACAGGTAAGTGAAACATTGTGTTATGGCTACGTACAAGTAAGATACTGTTAATATTAATATTATTAGTTAAATCAGTAACTTATCTATATACCCAGGCTGGAAATGAAAAAGATTGCAATCAACATTTAACATTTCCTCCTTAATTCAAACTCCAAAATTTAGATTTAAAATATTGTTACGTGCTATTGGACATTTCTATTCATTCCTAATTATCTTCCTAATAAATATACTTGGTGAACTTGTTATCAACTTTTACCACAATGCCACATATTATGTTATAACATTCTTTTCCTATTTACATGTGTTGATATTACAGCCTTATGAATGTATTCTGAATGGGTAAATTACACTGATTACTGTGACGTCATCATAGACTTACTCCAAGCCATTTTCTCCAGCCAACCTCCGTATCGCTAAAGTGCACCATTCAAACATCGGTATACTGAGAACGTTTTTGTCCTCTTTCATACAAGCTTAAATTATGGATTTGTGTATCTTTTTATTGCAGCAATGTTATATGTGTTTATAGTACGCCTTAAAATAATAAATATTCAAGCGGGAAACCGACAAATGTAAATTTGACGGAAACATTTGACCTATAGGAAGTGATGGTTCTGTATTTCTTCAAAAGGCGTGTAAACTCATCGTCTAAAGATGTCCGTTTATTAAGTGTCACCCACCCGTAAGCACTCACACAAGGAAAATAAACTCCTTCGGGAGTCTATGAGGTATATTGATATGCATTATCTTCAATAGCTCCCAAGTAACAGGAGTACAATGCCTTCCACAAATAAAATATGTTTTCACTTGCATCGACCTATATCAATGGACACTGCATTAAAGAACAAACTATGTTTGACCATCTGAATACGTTACTTGGTAACCATGTTACAGTTACTCCTAACCCTATATTATTCTATATATTTTGATAATATTAAGGTAGGTTCTAAAGAAGATTGGTTGTTGTCACATCTTAAGCAGGGGTAAATCAAGAGATGCATTGAGCTGTAGCGATGGTTGCGGAATGGTCATATTACAACTCTACTCTATCATATATTTGCGAAACATTTTCCTAAAGACGAAACTACTAAGGTTACCAACAAAATTACCAAAGGAAACGTAAAAATTCGACAGACACCATGTGAAATTATTCTACTTAAAATTGTTGTAGGGAATAAAGTTAATTATCTCATTGACTTTTTTGGCCGCAAAATGTCATAATTATATCAATAAGGGAAAATAAACAATTTTTTGCATATATTTTGTCACCTAACAAAACTCCCAGAATATGTTTCTGAGCTCAAATTCTCACCAATGTGTGTTACAATTGGCAAAATGGATGAGCATTGATGGTTTACGTAATTATTGACTGAATGAGTAACATCACAGTAAATTTCTGCTCGTCTCCATCCTCTTTCTTTTACGTACGTGTGACTCTCTGCGATAAGCGATACATTTAATCAATGATAGTGGTGTAGGTTTAATGCTATACGTGTATTGGTAACGTCTAACAATTAACGTCACAGTCTTCCATGTTGTATATGTAAACAAAATTGCAATGACTTTTTTTAACGCGCAATCTGAACCACTATTTTTTTTATAATCCGTTAAATCGCATCGGAGTAACATATTTGTTAACGCATGGAAGATGCGCGCGTATACTTAGGCCAGCCTGACGGATAAAAAAGTTCAGTAGCATAACGCGAAAACAATCTATCACTTCTTTAACAATTTAAAATAAAAGTTACATTCGAACTTAAAGGTGGGGGCGCTCGTAGCAAACCTAACTTGAATTAGGTTTATATGCAATATCCTGAAACGCTTCCATTGAATGTTTCTGTGTTGTATCTTTAACTTGTAACTTTAAATGCAGCTGCAACTACGTCAAGAAGATCATGATGATGCATAGCTTATGAATCTGTGCGTGTTGCGTGACACAAAAAAGGCACGTTCATCGCTCCCTCACCTTGAACTCATCCTTTCGATGTCACTGATGCAGTTTGTGGCAACAATGTCAAATATTGACTTAATTGTATGATTCATGAACAATGATATACGGTATCTTTATTCCCCCCCAATGCGTTCTATGGAATGTATCGATCGTTCCTTTGTTCATTTGAACACATCGTGCGTTCTGTGTATACTTAAAAGATATACTGTTTACTTGATTATCGTCTATAAGTAATGAAACGATGACAGTTATGTTAAATTAATGCTTACACCAACCCTTTTAGGCAGGATACCCTGACATATATAAAACATCGAGGCAGATTATGTGTTTACACCTCGATCCATTACGGGTTTTAACGACCGTCGATGACATTTTGCTACAGAAGATGACTTTGGTCGACAAAAGAGATTTCGTGAACTTTTTTTTAACTAAGAAAACGTTTACACTTCACTATATGGAAACATTTCATTCTAACTCATCTCGATATTGTAAATGTTAACTCACTTGGGCTACCTTTATCATGTGAAAAGAGGCCCTTTGTTATTCCATCGCAATATTTTATCGCCTTATATACCGCATGGTAATAGAATAATGTTACACAAACGCCGTACAATTAGTATGAAGAGTCGACAATGCAGTGGGATTTATCTTGCAGTTTCTGGATAACGGTGAAAACGTAAAAACAAAACACATTTCCAGTAAACACATGATATTTACAGACGTGTTATTGCTCTTATTCTCTGCAGTAGGTCCGCGTACGAAGCTCGTCACTACATCACTAGCAGGCTTTCTCGATCTCCTAGCGGGCGCTGCATGACTCAATTTGGGTTATGTCACATAGAAATGTGAAGGTAAAGCAATTAGCCAAATAACATACTGCGGGCTGAATACAATGGGAACTCTCAAAAACCCGCCTTTACGGACGCATTTCCAGAAATGACAGGGTATTTCCAGACGTGTTACAGTTGTTATTCTCTGCAGTAAGGTCCGCATACCAAGCTCGTCACTGCGCTACTAGCCGGCTTTCTCGAGCATCTAGCGGGCGCTGGATAATTGGTTGGACATATATATTAAGTCCATTTTTGGTCAGAGTTTTAGTGGCAAAATATGAAGTTTTTCTCTTAGTGTGATGCTTAAATCATTCCATCCATATTTTGTTACGTAAAACAGGCTCATATTCATTTTGTCAATCGCAACACTGACTATTGTGAACTGATAAACGCGGTAGTTCGATTCGGCGACAAATTAGTCAACAAAGAACAAAATCATTCTTTTTCAATAATTATTACATGGGCATTTTGAAAACGGTCGATGGGAAACGCTTACATAATTGCAGATAGCTATTTTAGGCAGAATATTTGGTTCGGTTTTCTGGGGGTGTTTAATCAAAATAAAATTCTGACAGCACCGTTAAAATATTATCAGATCAGATTTTATCTTTTGACTAAAATCCATAACACCATCCACCTTATAACACCACGCTCAAAACTTCTAGCTAAAATTGCTATTTAGAATTACGTTGAAGGTTTGTACATCTCTTTGCCCAGTTTTCAAAATGCCTAATGTATCATTTAGTGAATTTTACCTACTCACGCATATAATATGGCGCTAAACCACAGTCGTAAAAACTTGTCTCGTAGCTTAAATTCTCGCTAATTTGTGTCACGATGACCTATGCACCGAATGTTTAAAACATCACACATTAAATATCATATTTTGAGCTCAATTAGTATGACTGCACCTTTAATGTGTGATGTATTTGTATTATAATGGTATAGTCATCAACACGGATATCATATGACAGTCATGTTGTCAAGCAGAAAGCTGAAATTCCCACTGACTCGATGTTTACTTAACAATTACCTATAAGTATGAGCAACGACAGTTTTATTACCCATGGAGGTATTTTTGGAAGCGTTGAAGGTCTGAGGGACCTTTTAATTCTTACATGTATTGATAACGCTTACATTATAGCAATGACAGATATTGTGGAAAGTGTATTTTTGTATAACAGTTAAATTAAAACGTTTAAAAAAATCATCCACATGAAAATGAAATTCCTATTGCAATAACATTTCTGGTTGCTGAAATATAAACCTTTTGAAATCCTTTTGTTCACATTTTCAATTTCATAAGAATCTGTCAACATTGGTGACATAACAGTTACACATTGAATACAGAAGATTTCTTTATAAATTATTTTTTACTTGAAATAAATTATCTATAGAAATAGAATATCTAAGTACCAACTGCTGAACAAAATATTTTTCAAATATATTTCAAAATTAAACTTGGAATACCATTGCAAATTGGTATGAAACCGGAAAGAGTAAAAAATAAAGAACAACAGAGACCTTTTTAAGGGCAACTGAGCTGATGACATAAGAAATATGGTCAGATGGCCAACCAGAATTCAAATTCAAAGTGATTTAAAAAAAAACAGTGATTTCTTAACAAGTGATTTCTCAACACCTAAACCTGGTATTGTAATGGGATTAGTGGTCTTTCCGCCTCGTTTGATTTTTTTTAAATTTTCATCGAGACTAGTCATTCAGTTCGCCAACAAGGGTAGGATACGTAAAAAAAACTTTCGTTTGGTCATATGCAGAGAATAACATTATAAAATCTCAACCGTATTTCGTTTTTAGAATGTTGTTTATGTTGTTCAATATTAAAAAAAAAAAAAAGATTCCCTCTTTAAGATAACCAGAACCAGTTGGTCTGATTGTAAAGTAAAACCCTGATCTGGTCCTGTATTATTTTCTGAAACAGATAATTTAATCACAACTGATCGAGAATTACTTGTAGCTTGAGATTCACAGTGTACAAATATTTGGGTCACTTGTAAAAAAATGGTTTGGCGAGATTGCTCCCCATGACTCATGGGGAGTAATGAATATTGAACACTGTCCTATATAGAATCACAATTACTCATCGAAGCACGACGAAGATGTTCCGTAGACGGTATTAGGGCTAAAGAACATTTCAATCCTTGCTGAATTTTTTGATATTTTAAATTATCCTTTAGGGTGCGGAAACCTTGAGGGGCACTAGCTAGGCCCGACCTCTTCTGCCACTTCCTAAATACGGCCCTGTTACATGGCATTTGACGGTCTGTATAGTATCAACATTTGTACATATAGGTACATGATGTGTTTTCCGTTGAATAAAGTGGACATTGTGAAGGCTTTTGCTTTATTCGTTACATTTTTGAATGGTCATTTTTTTAGATTACCTTTAACATTATGTTCAAAACGGCTGGCAAATTAAAGACAAGATAATGCAGATGTCTTTTATTTTGCTGGCTTCAAAATGAATCAATATATCATTTTTTCTACTATAATTTTTAAAATATGTCATGTACGTCATCCTTCACACGATTCCATCAAGCCAGCTATTTTTACCATTTACCATTACACCATTTTTTACATTACTAAATTACTGATCGTCTGAAATCAGAGAAACATCTAACATGAATTCATCGCACTTGATTTGGAATCACACATATTGCTTATTTCATCAGCAATTCAAAATTGACATTGGAACGTTCCCTACTCCATGGAACCCGAAGGGGAGATATGCAATTAAAAGTTATTTAATTATCCGTTAAATATTGCGCAAAATAATTACATTAAATAAAATAAAGTTGGACTTACTTTGAATGACACAGCTCACAATACTTGGCTTCCACGACGTCTCAAGTCATTTTAACCAAAGCTCACAATTTAAAGTCTCTGCCTTTCGGTACAATACAGTTATTTCGACACTCGAGTTGCGGAGATGATATTCAACAAGGGTGAAACGTACAGAAATTATACAATACACCAAATGATTAATGTGATATTTTTCCGTTTAAAAAAATATTTGCTTTGAACTTGACATAAGTAAAAAACAATCTTCGCAATGTTCGTTTGATGAAAGTGACCAGTTTGCTGGTGAGCTGAAGAATGAACTAATACCCTCGGTTGTCGTCTATATAAGCAGTTTGAAATTGTGAAGACGCCACCCTTTTTTGGTTTCATTTATAGCCCTGTCGAAAAAACGCAGACAACATTATTTCATATTGATAGCATGGCGTGTAATTATTGAAGTGACAAATAGCTATTCTGAATTCTGTAGTTCTAACAGGTAGACCGTAAATTTTAATTGTCTCCGAGGGGATTAAATGGTAGAAGGCGCGAACTATAACGTTCGATATTTTAAACCAATTTTGAGTTTCATAGGATTTTGAGTTTGGGTATTACGCTGATGCTCGATTCTGGAATTGTATAGATATACGGTTTTTGCTGAACATGGATATTTTTTATGGGCTGACATCTTTGTATGGTAAAAAAGGGTGAGGGTGTGTCCCCCTCCCTATTGTGATTTTGGTACATTTTGGTAAAATTATTTGGACACAAAATGGTGCTCTCATTTTTGACATGGATTTATTGAAGACCGCAGCTTTGGAGGCAATTCTGTTGCGAAGGCAATTGCCCTTTTTTTAATTAAGACTGCAATGTTGGTGTTGTCAGGAATAATATTTAAAAATTATAATTTGGTGTAAGATTACATATGGAGAGTAATTAAACACGCATCCCCCGGCAACACATGTGCCATATACTGACAACGTTTTAAATATATTGAAGATAAGTTTGAAGACATGCGCGAAGGTTGGACTGAGTGCAGGGGGAGATGTTTGGATGAAAATGTACATAGTCACGATGACAGTACGCTTCAATGTGGGGGTAATTTTATCTAGTGTGGATACATTTTTTTGAAGAAATGTCGAGTGCGCTGATCAAGAAAGCATATATCAATAATACGTCTTTGTATGTTTCATAGGATGTGTAGATGATGTTTTAGGAGATGATGTGCAAGGCTGCGATGGTTCGTCACGGGTAATATTACCCAACGACAATATAATTTAATGTATGTATGTACGTACGTACGTACGTACGTACGTAGGTATGTACGTATGTAGGTATG
>JAODFY010001799.1:0-13424 GCA_027580055.1 Paracaudina chilensis | reverse complement strand
GATACAGTATAGTGTTTGGGAGGTGAGATTAACAGGCTACAAGATAGTGTTTGGGAGGGAGATTAACAGGCTACATTTAGTACAGTATAGTGTTTGGGAGGGGAGATTAACAGGATACATCTAGTATGTACAGTATAGTGTTTGGGAGGTGAGATTAACAGGCTACAAGATGGTGTTTGGGAGGGGGATTAACAGGCTACATTAAGTACAGTATAGTGTTTGGGAGGTGAGATTAACAGGCTACATTATAGTGTTTGGGAGGTGAGATTAACAGGCTACATTATAGTGTTTGGGAGGGGAGATTAACAGGCAATATACATCTAAAATGTTGGGAAAGTGAGTTTTCCACCAGAGCACATTTTAGTTAGAACAAATATGTGCACAGAATGCACAGGCTGTTCTGTTTCATTATGTATTGTTTAATCAACATGTAAGCACTCTCACAGGATTTCAGGTTGTAGTAAGACGTTAATTGAAAGTGTTAAAAGTGTTTTTGCTAGGCCTCTGATGAATGCACACCATCCTGTAGACACAGCTGTTGTAACATGAGCTAATTTAGGTAGTAGATGTTAGAGGCATCGTTTTTAACCTTATTCGGTTCTTTCTGAAGAAGCTTAAATTGTAAAGACAATAAATCTTGGTGTTTTTAGAAAGGTTTATGCATGAACAGACAGTCAGTGGTTGATGATAATTAATGTTGTTGATGTTGGAGTGTCTCTTGGATGTAAGCTCTGGGATGTGTTCACTCATCTCAGGAAGAGATACCTCATAAATAAATTACCTCATAAAGGTCAGCATTCCTCCGTTGCACTGATGTGGGTGTTAGGTTATACTGTAATCTAACAAAATGATGGGCTGTTGAATATTCATTAACTGATTATTAGATAATGCTTTTGATATGAAGAATATAACAAACATTTATAACATAGTACTAGAAATGTTTAGAATAATAAATTTCTTGATATCTGGATTTTGGAATTTGTCAGCAAAAAAAAAAACAGTAGAGAACTTCATAACATAAACCTCAAATTATTGAATCATAATATAATAATATACCGTGGTCCTTAATAATAACCTCCCAAAAACAGAAGAGAACTTCATAACATAAATCTCAAATTATTGAATCATAATATAAAAATATACCGGGGTCCTTAATAATAACCTCCCAAAAAACAGAAGAGTACTTCATAACATAATCCTCAAATTATTGAATCATAATATACCGTGGTCCTTAATAATAACCTCCCAAATTGTCATCCAATCTGTAAAATGTTTTGTTCTGATGTCCATGCTTGTGTGTGTGTGTATGTGTGTGTGTGTAAACTCAATAATGCCATGTTTAATTAATGGATGCACCATGATGAGTAGCTGCACCCTTTTGTTTCTGTTGTCCATGACATGAATATTAATGAATGGGCAGGGCTTAAAGTAAAATTCAATATCTTCGCAACAGTATTTCTGATCTGCTTCAAGCTTGGTATGGTTTGTGTAAGTTGATGAGTTTCATTAAATTAATATTCATGAGTGGGTGGGACTTATAGCTAAATTGCTCAAAATAGTTTGTAAACATGAAATCTTTGAAACGATATAAAATTGAATTATTGTTCTATTGAATTGGTAGATGCTCTATGATTAGTAGATGTGCCTTATCATTTTTGTTTTACACGACATGAATGTTAATGTGTTGTAAAATTCTTAAAATTTAATATTCACTATTAGGTAGGGCTAATTATTGCTAAATAGTTTGGAAACATAAATTATATTGAATTATTGTCATATTGAAGTGGTAGATGCTCCATGATTAGTAGATATTGTTTTACATGACTTTTGGTAAAATTACTTTTGGTATTACTTACTTTTGGTAAAATAAAAAAAGATAATTTAAAAAATAATTAATATTAATAAATATTAATATATAAATAATTAAAAAAATAAAAAGTTCTTAAAATGTATTCTCATTAATATTCATTAGTGGGTGGGGCTTATTGCTAAAAGCAAGTGATAGATGCCTATATATATATATCATTTATTTTATACAAAATAAATGATATATATCATTTATTATGCCTATATATATATATGCCTATATGCCTATAATATATATCATTTATTATGCCTATTTATATGCCTATATATATAATATATATAATTTATTATGCCTATTTATATGCCTATATATATAATATATATAATTTATTATGCCTATTTATATGCCTATATATATCATTTATTTTATACAAAATTTTCATCTCGGAAACGACATTGGACAGTGCATGGGTTCAATGTCCACACAGTGGTGTTATCAAGGGAACCAAGTGTTAAACAGCTCTCACCTAAACTCTAAATTGAATTTATGAAATTGATAAAATGTGACTGTTTTTTTATTTCTTTGCTTTTAAATTGAATATTCGGTGAGACAGATTGAAATTGCTCCCAATATTTTCTATCAATTGCTGCTTGGAAATGTTGATGTCCGAGAGACTTGAATCGTGTCTCCAGGCTCCAGCAAATTTGAAATTGCCAATCCGAAATAGATCCTCCAAAATTCTGAGAGAAACATGCAAGTTGAAGGAATATTTATTGAATTTAGGAAAATGGAAATTTTATGTTGAAAATTGTGAGGTGGGGGCATGATAGAGATGCTAGAGGAATCTGACTTTAGCTGTAAACTTATAAAATGTCACAAGAATCGCATGTCATCACAATCATCTTGGCTGGTACTCACAATGCCCCACCCCCCACCCCCACCAAAAAAGACATTTTTCTTCTGCTATTGTCACAACATCACAGCATCTCTGATGTGGTTGAAGTATTTTACCCTAACTTATGATATGTTTGTCACTGCCAGCTCACTTGGCTGTATAATCACACACTCTGGTACTGTGTTGGCACCCTGCTGCTCCCCAGTGTCTGGACATAAATACCAGCCAAACCTGACCCAGGGATAAGGTTAGAGAAGGTCATCATACCTGAATCAGCCCTGTCAGGGGAGATTAATGCCCAACAGGTGGACACAGTGGAAATGGGTTTCTATTTCTGGATTAACTGGGAAGGATAAAGTAATGTTTTGTGACTCACAATAAATTATATCCAATGACTGGACAGAGGCTAGAAGCAATCATGGAGCTGGGAACCCCCCAGGCCTGAAGGGAGATGGAGAGGGGTCCCAAGGGGGACGGGTGGAGGGAAATAAAAAAAATTAAAAATCTTATTTTAATAACATAAAAAACAGAAGCACAGTGAATTGTCCCATGCATGGGTCTGGCTATGAATACTCCTGGGGACACCAATAGAGCTATGTGTGTATAGTTCATTGCCTGGTGTTATTGGTCCACATATTATCAACATAATAGGATATTGCTTTGGCTTTGTCTGGGGTGGGGGCTCTAGAGTTATAGTGTTTGGGGTGAGAGGAAGTGGGTGCTGTTCCTGGTACATAATACCATGTTTCACAGCGGCCATAAACTCTTACCCTGATTATGCTAGAGCTATCTGCTAGACTGATTGGTTCATTTGATTTGACCATTCAGGGATTTCAACTTTTACCATGTTTGGATTCTGGGTAGGGCAGGACGTATCATTGGTCTCCACAAGCTCTCTATGAACATCCTAAGTGGCTCATAAATTTTTATCACCAAATTATGAGCCACCAAAGCAAACAAAAAGTGTTTTTGTTTCACTAATCCCACTTGTAAAGGGAAATTCAATAGTATCTGTTTATACAGTTTTTAAACCACAAAAAATTATAATACAAAAAAATCTATATGAGATGTTCAAAACAAAGTTGATTTCCCTGAGTTAATGCATTTCCTAGCCAGTAACAAATTTTATGGGTCAGTTGGGAATAAAGACCAAAATGGAAATGAAAATTTTATGCTGATTGAAGAGGAACTGGGAATGAAATTAAAAATGTGGCATAGGGACATCAAAGCCCTCTACTGGTCATCTCTTGGGAGGGTATGGTAGGTGGGGTTAAGGAAGAGGGGTGGATAGGACGTATCAAATAAGACCGGTAAATAAACAGCATGTCTGGCAATAACCCCCCCCCCCCCATACACCTTTCATAGCAACACTATGAAGCAGACTAGTGAACATCATTTATTTCATCCTTCTGCTTGATAGCTTCTTTGGTTCCCGTGAATGGAGTCCATTCATTACAGTAAATTAGCTGCATTATTTGTACTAGTGTTTTATACCTGAGAGAGATGAAGCAGGGTTAAACAATCCAGAGTTGCCGAATCAGGATTTATTTATTTTGACTAAGGTCACATGACCAATTACTTGCAGTGACCTCTTGGTATGAATCTTTGGTAGGCTCTGCTAATTGCTGTTAGATTTATGATTTGGAGGGTTACATTGCTAGAGCTTGGTGAGTGTTGCAAGGATCTAGTAATGTCTCTTTGATTTATGATGTTTGGGGAATTTCTGGATAAATGGATCTGCTATTTGTAATCATGTTGAGTCTGTGAGCAAATAAGCTTGAGACAAATCAGTACCCGAAGTAATGAGGTACAGAGATTAGATCCAGCCCTATCCCACACCAACACTCAGCCTTTGCCACCCCTCAGTCCATGCCACCCCTCAACTTTTTTCATCCCTCAGCTCTTGTTATCCCCCATCTCTTGTTATATATCCCTAGCCATTGCCATCCCTTAGCCCTTCACATTCCTTATCCCTTGGTACCAATTATCATCTTGCAACAAATCTTTGGTAGGCTCCTATGAGCCCCTTCCCATCCATTGTCCCCTTCTCATCTTCAGCCCATTTCCACCACCAATATATCATTCCTCAGCCCCTAGAACACCCCCTTCCCTACCATTTATTACATTCATATCTGGCCCTTCACATCTTCAGCCCATGACCACCCCATATATCATTCTGTGATCATTCTTTCTGCACTTTTTTTTTTAATGAAGTTACTGACATAATGACATTATCACCCATGTTTAACATGTTGTAGTAAAAATTGGAATGATATTTTGGTGGAAATGCAGCAATCTAATCAAGCCAAAGGCTGTGTTTCTGCAGGGGTATAAACCTTTCCATGTCTGTACCGGCCATGTTCTCTAGCTTGCAGCGTTTACCTGTATACGTCCAAATTGCATCAGTTGGCCACTTCTCTGCCCCACAAGTACCTCACATTGAGTCTATACATATCTCTACACAAGTAATCTATTACTGAATGGGTTGCGGTGTGCTGAAGCTGCCCCAATCATTTCATATGAAAAATCCATTAATAAATATAAATTACTCCACCCTCCAAACCAGATCCCCCAGGGCAGGTCCCCGACAGAGAGCTCAACTATAACTTTAATAGCAGTGATCATAACTTTGGTGTTGTGGACACAAATATGAACAAAGGGTGCCCCACAGACTACTAAAAGACTTCTTTGGGGAAATATAAATTTAATGCTCGTTACAAAAGATTTTTATGTTAAGGTCAAAGGTCACCAATGTCATGACCTTCTTGAAGATGACTAAGAGGTTATGCATGAAGGCTTGTAACAATACTATACTCAGAGATTATACATGTAGGCTTGTAATAATGCAAGATATTATAGAGCAACTACTAAGGGGTTATACATGTAGGCTTGTTATACAATCTTTTAGATCGGGGCTTCAGATGTTGGTCTGTTGGATCTTGGATAAATCTATGAACTCACTGAAATATGCCTGCATTAGTTTGACTCCCACAATAAAAACTACCATTAGTTTGACCCCCACAATGAAAACTACCCTTAGTTTGACCCCCACAATGAAAACTACCCTTTTAGTTTCATAAAAGTTAAATATAATCTATGTTTGTGGTAAATCATTCTCCTGTCTTCATAAAGTGCATTTTACTGGTGATGGTTTGAAACCATGGTATTGGTTTAATGCTTCAAACATTAAATAATGGGTTGAAGGGTGAACGTCTGTGAAAATTTATGACTTGTGTTTATCAGCTCACATACCTACTTAATACTATCTATCTGTATGACGGCATTCAGGGCTCTGCAGCACAGTGTGATAATGGATATGAGAATTATGCACCCCCCTCCGCTCCATATTGCATGCAACCATTTGCTCACCAAGTTAATATGTACTGTTGGGGTAGGGACACTCATCAAACATGTACATATACACTGTATATGTACAATTAAATGGAGCCTAGTTAACTTGTATCACTCCTTCAGATTTCTCCTACCTACATTACTCCCAGATTAGTTGTGACTGAACTTTCGGAGAGCTAGGTTCCACTTATAGCCAATATGACGGGTGAGAGTTCAAACTGTATTGTAATGGATTACAGAGCCAGGCAGAATGAAGTGAAATCATTCTGGGTGCATGGGAGGCCAGCACTCAAGAGATCACCAAGAATGTGATAGTACCCACAGGACCCACATGGGAACATACACTGAGGTAGATGTAATATCGGCTAGAATGTTACATATCAAAATCCAATCAAAGGGACAGTGTTTAGTATAGAACACTGACCTGAGAGCGAGTCCATTACTGATTGCTGCCTTCTATGTGTGCAATCAACCATGATAAGGAAGGAGTACAGTGCCTACAGTTTATCCTGACCCTCTCCACCTGAATGGTATCATACCCTCTATATCTGAATGGTATCATACCCTCTATATCTGAATGGTATCATACCCTCTATATCTAAATGGTATCATACCCTCTATATCTGAATGGTATCATACCCTCTATATCTAAATGGTATCATACCCTCTATATCTAAATGGTATCATACCCTCTTTATCTGAATGGTATCATACCCTCTATATCTGAATGGTATCATACCCTCTCCACCTGAATGGTATCAGACCCTCTCCACCTGAATAGTATCAGACCCTTTAAAAACATTACCACAGTAACACACTAGCGTAGCACATGTCAATAGCAGATTCCTCATTCCGGTTTATGTTTGCAATAGTAATATAAGTTATATTTTTGTTTTCAGATCTACGAACGGATTTCCGTCCGGAGCCTTCTCCAACAGTTGCTATTGTTGGTAATGACGTTGTTCTGGAGTGTATCCCACCCAAGGGTAACCCTCTCCCTGAGGTCGGCTGGGAGAAAAATGGAGTCCCCGTGGAAGATGATGAAAGAATTCAGATAATGGAAGATTATAACTTGATGATTTCATCCGTAAGTTTGATGGTATAATATATTTAAAGGCACTGGGCAATAATTTGTCATTTCTAGATAATGGTAAAAAGTCAAGATACTTACCTGTTTTCTCCAGTAGGTCCACCAAGTACCACACACAGCTCATCACTGTGCTACTAACCAGGTGTTTCCACCAGCAGGAAGTTCACCCGAAATAATTTGCAAATTTTTTGCCCCTTTCCAGAAAGGACAAAGTAATTCCAGAGGCCATCTTTTGTGTCTTATATTCAGTGGCATTTTAAATACTTCTAGTCACATCAATTAAGATATCAAATGTCTAGGAATCTCTCTCCACACCTATGCAGTAAACTAAATATCAGGAAAGACAATTAGATGAATGATTGATAAATCATTTACAGAAATTACTAATAAAGGCCATAAAGATGCACCATAAACAGAAGGAGATGAAGTGTGCCATATGCAGCTCTGGGCTGATTCATGAAGGAATCCAGCAAGAAATGAAACACCTTTGTTTAGGTACAAAATTAATCTTAGTTTCATACAGTGATTTGATGGGCAGAGAGGGGGTGATCGGGGTTTATGTCCACATAGTTATTGAAATGTTTGTTTATGTTTGTTTATTGTATTTTATCAGTTTGCATATATAGTATTGGTGCAAAGTTTTCATTATTAGCCAGCTCCCTTCCCATCTGTGACAAGAAATTTCTACCACTGTTTGATCTATTGTTTTGAATGCAATTTACAACAAGTCAATTTAGAGGATTGAAACAAGTTGTTTTTCTAATAGACGAGTCATCAAAACTTAGAATCACTGACGCACAGTAGTCACTTGTGATTCAAGGTAATAACCTCATTAATATTCATTTATCCGTGTAATCTACCTGTGAGGTAAGTTGATAGACATGTGAGATAATTAATATTCATGACAAATTAGTAGAGGAAATGCTGGGTAATTGATTACCAATGCAGATTGAAGTCCCCCGAAGAGGAGATGCATCTTAAATGTAACATTTCATGAGATTGTAGCCTAAACCAGCTTTGTATGAACAGGATCATGAATAATTTAATGTAAGAATGATGTGTTCAGATAGTGCCGCAAATATCTGGCAAACATAGCATCTGATTCCAGACCCACCTCAACCTATAATTTCACACCACAAAATAACCTGTGATAAGGTAACAGAAGAACCAAGACGGGTGTCTGCAGCAGTATTTAATATCTTCTTAGTTCTGAAAATTGTAGACAATTTTTGTTATTGATGCTAAAATTGAGATTTTCCCCTGACAAGTTCAGAACCCCTGCTGTTGAACAGGCAAAGGAAGTATCATGGAAGATAATAATTGGTTGAGCAGATAAATTAATAGCTCTGGTCCCTCTCACTCCCTCCTCTAAACAAACTCACAGAATGCTTTGTTTATTTGTTAGAACCTGTCAGCTGGGCCGTTTGATCAATTGCTTACAATTGCTTACATAGGAATCTAGCAACCACAAATAAAGAAGCTCTTTAAAGCTACATCAGAGCTTGTCACTACCTCCACATCCTGGCATTGGGTAGTGCTGAGAGTGGCTTGAATAAGTGACAAGTTTGGACAGTGTGTCTTTAGAAGTAGATTCATTCGTGCTATTATTATGTTATATTGCTATATGTTACATTGTCATGTTAGGCTATCATTACTGGAGAGCTGTCTCAACATGCTTTAACACTGAGCCGTCCCAAAGGTGGATTTGTTCATGCCAAGTGACTGCTATGTTTGTGTTTTTAGCTGAAGGATGGCAATAAATTTATGGCTTTCCTTATAACTGTTGCATGGGAATGTTGATTGGTGTGGCGCCAGGGATATAGGGTAGACCTGTTTAGGCTGTTTAACATCAGACGGTGATATTATATGCTTAGAAAAATAAATGAAGAGAGGTCAAGCTAAACAACTAGCTCAACAAAGAGAAACTGACTCCCAGCAGATTTAGTGGTTGCAGGATCTATTCAATGGATGTATTAATACATCCAATGTTTACATAAATGTGCTGATATGAACAGCCTCCTTGACGCCCATCTTGTGTGGTACATTGATGTGTCTATTGAGACAACAAAGTTAGTGAAATGGAGGGGAGATTTTATAACTGCACTTCAATGTTTTGCATGAAAAAAATCCAACTTTTATACAATTAATAATTTCATGGATCTGCAGTAATGTCCTATATAGGGATTGTGGGTCTGTGGAATATATTAATACAATGGACTCGACCAGAAAGAAAGATTTTATGTTAAAATGTGTTTTGCATATATTGTGTTAGGCTGCACATGTTGTAACCATCCAAGTATCACTTGAATTTTTACCTAGCGACGTCGTTGTCTGTGTGCAATAAAATTCCTTTGCCCACTCCAATAAAGCAGTACCACTGTATATAAAACACTGTAATGTTCTCGTAATTGTTTTTCTGATTTGTTTTGATGTTTTAGGTGAGGCTGGAGGATGCTGGGGCATATGTCTGCACAGCTACCAACATAGCTGTTGAAACTCCAGTGAAGAGCCACCCGGCTAACCTGACCGTCAGAGGTAACTATGGGGAGGAAGATGGGGGTATATAGGAGAGGGGTATATAGGGGAGAGAGGGGTACAGAGGGGAGGGGTAGATAGGGGAGAGATGGTGTAGATGGGGTAGAGGAAAACATGCATAGGTCAAAGGGGATAAAAATGAGGGGTGATATAGAAGAGAGAAAGGTGTATAGAAGAATGAGCAGGGCTGTCAGGGGTATCATTAGCTAATAGAGCAGGACCATTTCTTAGCAGGGCTATCAGGGGTTTCATCAGCTAATAGAGCAGGACCACTCCTTAGCAGGGCTATCAGGGGTATCATCAGTTAATAGAGCAGGACTATTTTTTAGCAGGGCTATCAGGGGTAGCAACAGTTAATATAGCAGGACCATTCCTTAGCAGGGGTATCATCAGCTAATATAGCAGGACCATTTCTTAGCAGGGCTATCAGGGGTATCATTAGCTAATATAGCAGGACCATTTCTTAGCAGGGCTATCAGGGGTATCATCAGCTAATAGACCATGACCATTCCTTAGCAGGGTATCATCAGTTAATAGAGCAGGACCATTCCTTAGCAGGGCTATCAGGGGTATCATCAGCTAATAGAGCTGGACCACTCCTTAGCAGGGTATCAGGGGTATCATCAGTTAATAGAGCCGGACCATTCCTTAGCAGGGCTATTAGGGGTATCATCAGCTAATAGAGCAGGACCACTCCTTAGCAGGGCTCTCATGGGTATCATTCTCTCTGATTTATTCTTGTACTCCAGCTACACCAACATTTTTAGTGGTTCCTGAGGACATTATCGCAGAGCCAGGGGAGACTGTTCTCTTCAGGTGTGAGGTGGCTGGGGACCCCCCTCCTGCTCTCAGCTGGAGGAAGGAGAATGGGGCTCTACCAGAGGGAAGGTAAGGAAACTTTCAATTGATACAATATAGAGCAGCTTAGTATTAATGTAGAGCAGCTTAGTATCAATATAGAGCAGCTTAGTATGAAACACAAAACAATATAGAGCAGCTAAGTATGAAACAATACAACATAGAGCAGCTAAGTAGGACCACAAAAAGATGTCTTTTATTATTATTGTTTAAATAAATTTAATACAATTTGGCTGTACATCTGTTATAGTAACACTTGATTGTTATAAAATGATGGACCTGTCAAAGAATGAAAGTGGTGCAAACAAAAACATTTCATGTCCTATTTTGTGTTCTGGTGTTTACTGACATGTATGCTACCTACAAACAAGCCAGAAATGGACGGCTGCAATCCTTTGTGTGAACGCAGGTGACTGAACCTAATGCACTTCAGTCACAAAACCATTCTCGTATTTCCCGCACCCTTGCTTAAATTTTAGGAGCATTTTCCATATTTTCCCTTGTTTCAGCTGTATGGAGGAGCAATCCAAGCTTTTAAGTTTTTAACATGTTTTTGTGATGATTGTTTATGTGCAGACGAATCAATACTGACAGACAGCCGCTGTCCATATTTATATGTTTGTGTTGAAAGGCAGAGTATTACATTGCAAGAGATGGAAACTGCTCTCTTATAGGTGTATCTAGAAAAGAGATTCAATCAATTTACTGGGATGAAACAGAATTCTCCTGGGATCAGAGAACATGTGTCCTAGGCATGTGTCACGAGTTGCCCCACATTATATCTTGATTGCATTGGGTTTTATGGGGTGGGGGCATTGTGTGTCATGAGGTGCCCCACATTGTATCTTGATTGCATTGGGTTTTATGGAGTGGGGGCATTGTTGGCTTAATTTTGTGACTGCAGTACATGTTGTACATGCTTTGAACACAGTGCTGATCGTCAATAGCATCCCTCCTCTCAACACATTCCCCCCGCCTACGACATCTCTGTAGCTTGCGTGCAGCCTACAAGTAACAATTAGCAGTTTGCCTTGGTATGAGCAATGAGGCGTTTGGTGAGAGATGTTTTAGTCGGGATGAGAGTGACAGGAATATCTAGGTTACACCGAATAAATAACTTCTGTGCATTCTTCACAAACCCACGATGAGAACTGACTTAATAGATACGAATATCAGCCCCGCAGAGCTTGTGAAAACAATCCTCTATAAACGTGATCAGAGGCCTTGGTGACGGGATCGACAACTGTCATGGAAATTAACTGGTAGGGTTTCAATTTGTGGCGATGCTTTCTGTACGGTGGTATCTGCAGTTAATGAGAGTTTAATCGATGCAGGGAAAGTTTGGTCTCCATTACGGGCTGTTGTTCCTCAATCGCTTTGAATTGATCCTACCGCCAATTGTTGAGTGTTGAGGTTATAATTAGGGGCTGACCGACACAATATTTGTTCCTTGTATCTCTCTGAATTTGACGTACCGATACAATTTCAAACATCGGCTGCTGTCCGATTCGATCCAATGTATTTGCATCAATGGTAAATGCAGCTCATATGGAGTACAAGAAACCTATTGTTTTTGGTACCCTTTCAAGGTTACTTGAGGTCAACAGGAGGTCAAACAGGGATAAAATCGCCATGACTGGAGGATGCAAATGTATACAGAGATCATATTTTACCTGTATGTTGCTCATATGGAGTACAAAAAATCCACTGTTTTTGATGCTGTTTCCATGGTTATTTAAGGTAAAATTGAGGTAAAACAGTGAAAATGCAAATGTTTACACATGAGGCTGCTAGTAAGTAGTCATACAGCATTCTAGCCACTGGTCTACTCAATCCCTAAGGAGATAAACCTGTTATCACCTAATTATCCTGTTATCCACCAATGTCCCTTGAGTAAATAAACTACCTAGTAGCTGGGGTTCAGACAATCTCTAGAAATGTGTGATCTGGATGTTTACAATATACAATGTAAATGTAGGTATAGCTTTGTGTAAAGTCATTCAATGTTATAGGAGTAAATAATGTCATGAGGTGTTTGGGGCAGGATCAAACTATTAAATATTTTGGTGGAACCAATAAACTGGCCACATATGCTGACTGTGGCACAGTGGTGTTTGTGGTCATGGGCAAATATTTGTGTTGATCTGTGTCCTGGGGGAGGGGTCTAAAGAAAGGGGATACCCCTCCCCCATTGATTTGTTTGTATAATATTTGGCAAGGAATCCCAACACACATTTGTGCCTTGTTAGTACAAGTTTATAGCTAGTTATCCATTGATCATTGTATAGAAATATTGTCAAGTTTGCTCCCTCTATGGCTTGTATGGAGCAGAACCATGTGTATTCTCACACGTGATAGCAATGAGTGAGCGCCACACTGTACAGCTGTGTGGTACTTATAACGCATTTAGCCGTTTGTTTTAGTTAGGAGGATTAGGAGCAGCATTATCGCAACATCACAATTTAGCCTGAATGTTGCAATTGAATACTTCTTACCATATGGACTACACCTTTCTCAAACATTATTTGAACAATTTCAACATCGGTAAATATCAGTGAATACAATTGCCAAATTTGCTGATCTGATGTTTTGCAGGTTTTGTGTAAAACATGGGCCCGATCTGATGGCTGATTACCCCTAATTCGTAATCGCACCTAGTGTTGGAACCAGACTTTCCTCTAATTACTAAAATTAACTTTGCACACATCATGCCACAAGTGATTGGATAGATGATGAGTGTCACCACAAAAAGGGCTACACAAACTTGAGGAAAAGCCTCCATCTCCTCCTTACCATACCACAAAGTAACAGCCCCAACCAACCAACCCCCTCCCTACCACACCACAAAGTGACAGCCCCAACCAACCCCCTCACTACCACACCACAAA
>JAODFY010001579.1:0-13426 GCA_027580055.1 Paracaudina chilensis | reverse complement strand
GGACGGCAGTTATCATTCTTCGCGAAATTAGGTACATTCTCCATAACATTTAATTGTTACAATATTGTATGATGTAAACACAGCGCAATGCATGTGGTATCCCGACTAGTGACAGCGTTCATAGAGTATTGCGCAAGAGGGGGAATTACGATTTTGAGTGGTTGAATTTTGATTCGCAAAATAAGCAAGAAGGTAAGTGGTTCGCAAACATGCGATATTGACTAGCAAACTGTGATGCGAACCCGGATAAATTGTGCTCTGATGTGTGGCAATGATTCATACTAATGCTTTGTGAGCCATATCAGACATTCCCTAAAACTTACTGGTTTGGGCATTCACATGTGGACTATACTTCATCACACCCCCCATCACTAAGCAATTAGCATTCTCGACCGATCTAGCATAATACCAAGTGTGAACCAGAAAACCCAGAGGTTTTTGTGATTCCTTACTTCCTCATTGTTGAATTATACTTTTGACTCTGGAGAGTTAACTCGCCAGAGAGACAACTAACAGTAGGAGACGGCCATTGCTTGCACATTCCAATCAGTGACGTAACATAGCGCACCGATTGCATGAACATCGCTGGGCACGCCTGGGCAAGTCCGGTAGCAGCTAGCTGCTGCAGTGTCAAACTTGTGTGAATTAGGCAAGGACGTGCCTGCTGGCTCAGAACGGCTCAGCATGATAAGGGTAAACACAAAATATCACATTTTGCTCTAACCTACATGTATATTCAAACTTAACAACATAAAATAACAAATACCTGCCCAAATTTGACAGATTGAGGCCATGTTTGTCTAGTGTAGGATCGAGTAAAATAAAAAATCTCACAATAAAAAGAAATACTGAGGCAATTATCTTGAAGCTATAATTTCTTTTTTAAATGTGATCTTTAATTGTCATCACAATCAATGATAGAATTTGAAATGGGACATTCTAAAGGCAATTTTGGTTAAATATTCTAGCTTTCACAATTAGCCTGCAGGTAACCTACATTGTGTGCATATACTGTATCATTGTTAATTTTGTGAAATGTCTTTAAGCAATTATAACATATGTTTGATTTAAGAGGATAGCAAAAATCAAGGCGTTTGAAAGGTTGATACCCACTGGGAGGTTCACAGAGGGGGTGAGGGGGTACTTTCTCATATGTTTAGATGACAAACTGTAATCAACATACTGTGAATTCAGGTGTGCATTTAATCTGTTTAAATCTACGTGGAAAGAATAGTGCAGTGAAGAATTCAACTTTCTGAGAAAAAAACGAGAAAAAAACTACATTCAATAATGAAAGTCCTATTAAATGTGTTTGTTTGTGGAGATTTTTGAAATCATGCACTTTTTAAATTTAATTTTCATTTAACATCTGGCAACATTTGTCATCAGTTTCACCACTTGGATGAAAAACTCTGTTATACTTTATAATTTTCATGGTATTTTTTTTTTCTAGGTACACCAAGTTGAAAACTTGATAGGATATGCCAAAGTTTGCAATAAATCTAAAAAATATATTGTACAGTATATATACTGCAATTGCATGGTGCTCAAAGATTCTATTTCTTTAGATAATATATTCCAAGGAAAAATCACTAATTTAAAGAAAAGCGTCGGGATGCAATGTGCATCTGTTGTACACCCTGTATTATCTCTTACATTTACTGTTTTCAAAATGCCCATGTACTATTTAGTGAAAATAAGAGATTTATACACATAATTTTTTGCCAAACAAAACCTAAATAAAATATAAACCCATTAAACCTCTTGAAACTACATCTACTAGTACTACCCAGCCATTTGCAACATGCAATGGAAGCAGCTTTCAATGAAGTTTGAATAAAAGGGGAATTTATAAAAGCTGTCCAGTTTACCGGCATGATAACAGGTCTCCCTAAATGACACATAAAAAACAATCGCCAGGCTTAGAGTACTCTGTGAACCATAAACCCATAGAGGAAACGTAGACCCTGACAACGTTACAACTTTATTCATGGCCAGAGAGGGTTTGACGAGGAGTGCTATAACAAATCATCCAGATAAAAGTTGTGCAATATGCAATATTGCAGAGAAAAAGCGGTGGTGCTAGAGCGAAAAGCGGCGCACACTGCTTCTTCAAAATGATATTTTAACATACAAGGATGTCCTTTCTTGGTTTTCTGCATTAAACATATTATCAGACTTTATTTTGAATGATCGAGCTAAGCCATTTAATTCTAGAGTTGAATACCACATATCTTTGAGAGAGCAAGGTTCTTTTATAAAAAAAAAAAAACTCTGATTGCTACTTTAAGACGAATGACTGCATCATTTAAAGGTACTATCAAACTTTAATTTGGTTTAACAATCCCTCTAGAATACGTGGCATTTTGTCAGCTAAAATTGTCATCTGGATTTACATATAAACGTTTGCTGTCTTCCAAAAGAACGTTTTAATTTTTGAAATTATCGGTTTATATGCATATAATTTGTTCCATATCTCGTTAATGAATGTTACAATTGGCAAGGTGAGTAGAATATAGTTGTATTAGAAGACGAGCAATGGAAGGAGTGATTAAAACAGCAGAGTTAGGGATTAAAGTCATATTTTGCTGCTCAAAGTCTGACAGTACCTATAAAGCAGTGAAGTCCTTGAATTCAAGAGTTATGAGTGCTATTGTGTCTTTAAAATTAATGTCACCTTTTATAATACAAAGAACTCAGCAATGGCACACATGGAGTGTACCTGAGGTATACTAAAGTAGCTATTAAACACAAATTTGATTCCTCACAAGTTACCTTTTTCTCATCAATATATATTATTATTAAGTTATCAAGCATAGAAATATGAATTAATGGGTGTTATTTTTTACAATTAAAATAGACTATATATGCTATACATCATATGTCTATGCAGACTATTCCTATAGACTATTCATTGCATAAAGGCTAACAGTTAATTTTGTGCAATTTTGTTCTTTTTAGACATTGTTTGATACTGTTGTATTCAATTGGAAAGAGTAGATTATTATGATTTTATGACTAATTTGAGTCCAAATAAAAAGGGTTAATTGATTGTTAGTGTAAATGCATCACAATTCCAGCAATTCGCTTGCCGTCTGTGACAATTATGAAGCTTTGTATGAAACTTTGTACTGTACAGTAATAAATCACTTCCCATGCAGTCTGTGATAAATTATATGAATGTACTTTAGTGTATACTACGTACTGTACTATAGACCAATGCAACCACCTATCACAGTTAACCAACTCATTGAAATCCTTACCAGCATCTCGCAACTAAAAACTGACATTATAATAGCTATAGCATAAACATTTGTATCACAGAGGATGCACACAAAACTCTACTGTTCCTACAGATAATACAACACACAATGTGTATGCATGGCTGTGAGAATCAATGAATATTACTGCATGAAGACAGAAAATTTCCATGCCACCAACAATTTCAATTGTTCTTAAATAAAAGGTGGATAAAATCTTCTAGTATTAACTATTTATAGTTGTACTTTCATAAATGTGGAGTCAAGAGTGCCTATTTTGAAAACTCATACATATAATAATTTTAGTTTGTTTATAATTTAGATGCAAAATGAAAGGACTATACCGGTATCTTTACCTCTAGGCAGCTAGAACACCCTAGGCTTGTATAGCCTATCTCCCAAGGCCTAGCTCCCTCCTCCTCTTCAACCCCCTCCCCGGGCCATACCTTTACTTCCCCTTCATGGCCTCGGCCTGTGCCATCTTCAGGTGCGCCGAGTGCTCCCACTCCTCCCCGGCGTGGGAAAGGTCCCCCAAAACCTCTGCCCTTCCTGCCGTGCCTGCCATATATATACATATTTTGCAAAACTTTGGATGTCATTTTGTAACTATCCTGGCCGATGTTTTGCCGATGAAGCTACTGACAACTAACAGATATGGTTACGATTTATAAAGCAAATACTCCGGAAGGCAAATCAAAGAAAGAAAACGGGAGAACTTGAACCGAATATTCATCAGATTTCCTACATTTTGTGTCAGTAGCCTTTGTGACAGCTATAGTTAGTTAGCAGACAAAACACATCTCCAGGCATGCCTTTTGATGATTCCTTGTTAAAGGTGGGGTTGCAAGTAGCAAATTCACATGAGTTTCCAGTGACACCGAGAACTCACAGATTCCTAATTTAATGGACATGTTAGTAAACTTTCTCATTGAGGTGTTTATAATTGCATTTGAAGTTACTACAATAGGGATGTGTTCATTCATAGTTTCAAATGTGTTCAACTGAGCCAATTGAAAATCTGACTTTTTGGTAGGTTTTGCTACTTGCGTCCCCACCTTTAACAACTAAAGGTTTTAATATCAAAATTAAAGTAAATGCCTTGTTATATACATTAAGGTTGAAAAAACGAACATACATTTCTGCCTCGAGAAAACGTGGAGCCCGCATGCACATGTGCTTCGGTATTGATATACCTTTTCGACATTTGCTAAACCGCACCCGAAATTGGTCTATATAGCGAAGCACCCAAGTGAATTGAATCCACCTCTGCAAGATAATAAGCAAGGGATACACTCCGGAATAATAAAATATTAAAACCCATTAAGCATTTCATATAATCGACAGAGACACGCTGCTTTAATAGGGACCTACATTGAACTATACTCTACCGTAATGAGCAAAGGGGGTATACAAAATAGCACAGCGGGATGCGGCAGATGCAGTTCGAGCCCATCGTCCGGTAAAAGCGTATAAGAGACATCAAGCGTGGTGCGGTCGGAGAACTCTACGGGAGTGAGAGTTGTGAGGATAACAAAAATGTCCACCTTCTTTGACATGACGAGAGAAATACCATCTCCGAATGATAGTATCTAAGATATTTAATAATGATAGAACTGTGCCGCCTATACTCTGGAGTGTGGATGGAAATTAAACATTGGTAATGGTAACACGTGACGTGATATCAGGGATGGGAAGGGCCCGTGACGTATGCTAGTTGTGATGTGTTATGTTAATTAAAGACAGCCTACGACCAGTTTATTTAGCTGCACAATATGACTTTTAGTGTGTTGTTTCAATCTTTCAGTCAATACTTCTTCGTGTGAAATTTCTCTCCTCTGCTTATTTTCACAACAAATTATATATATGCATAAACCGGTAATATTCCCTGAACAATACATGAGCATTTTGAAAACAGCCAATGAGATGTACGTTCAAGTTTATGTAATACCAAGTAACAATTTCATCCAGGAGAATTTAACGTGGTTTTCTGGTTATTTCTTTAGTAAAAAATAAACTCTGAGAGAGGCTAGTTCCTTTAAATATGGACTGCCGTCTTTAGGTTGACAAAGAGGAATTACGTCATGCCTATAGATTACGTGTGTTATCGAACAGATCAGTAACATCGTAGTTAGTATATATACACAACATTTATTAAATATAATGGATGTCGATTGGACACTTTCGAACGTACGATGCTGTTACGTCATGCAGAATATATAAAACGCCAAAAGAACCACAACATGTGATTATTATGGAAAAGTATACATGATGATTTGGCATTTTAATGATAACATATACGGGATATAGAAAATGCGGATTTAGTGAATCAGGGCTGTGACAACACCGTCTCTCGTACACTTGCATGAGGAGCAAAATTAACTGGCACAACCTAGCAAGTGACTCCTGATTGTAGAATTATTAGTCAGCTGGAAAAAAATTGTTTGAGCAGCTTACTATAATTGGTAATATATAGTACATTTAATGTCCATTCATCATCAATTAGATTTAGTAGACCAGTCAAATAATACAAATACAAAGGGGCCGGTAATACTCTTAATGACACTGTGATGTCATAATAGACTTACTACAAGTCTTTTTTCTAAAAACAAAATGCCTCCGTATCACTGAAAGTGCACATTTCAAACATTGGTATCTTGAGGAAGGGAACCAGATATATTTGGATGCTGATTTCAGTGTCTTGTGTATCTTTTAATCCTCTTTCATATAAGGTAAGGTTACATGTTGGGATTATTTATCCATTATTTGTTTTTGTTTCATCTTTATCTCTATCATGTAGCCTATCTTGTTATTACATATATAGCACTGCATGATTTCGGTACCGACGTGGCACCTTCAATTAACTTGGTCGTCAAGCAAAACACCTCAACGAATACTGTATCCAGACGGTTATTAAACCACATGAGCAAGATGTTCGTGTCACTACTATAAATCAATGATCACGTATGTGTGAGCCATATGTACAATCATATCGGTACTTCTCTTGCATAATATTATAGCATACAGGCGTCTGCTTTATCAAAACAACTTATCACGTGAGGTGAAGATCTCTAGAGTCATCTAAAGAGCGTTTTGAATTTATGATCATGACGATGGTATATCAAATTAAATAAACCAATTAAGCACAGGGTTCTTATCACAGGATTCGTCTAATGAAGCTAGCACTAATTCGAATGTATATACATTACGAAGCCTGTGCGTTGAATCATTTCACGCTTTCGTAAGCAATTGAATCATGATGTTATACGATTGCTAGACTCAGACTGGTTTATTAAAACATTACGAAACAAAACCAGTATTTTTGAAAATGTTATTTTCCTACTCGGACGAATAAAAACACGCGTACAGGTCAAATCAGGGTACAAGGACAAGAGGACCCGAATTCGGGTCCAAACTGGTACATGATATAATCTGACCAGTTCTGAAACATGTTAGAATTAAATATAATCGGGAGGGTACATATAAAGAATACATTTGTAACTTACATGTCAGGACAGTGCGTGGACTACCGTAGTGGTTTTAAGTGATTTATAGAGTTGCAGATTGTACATTATATAATGTGTAATGTCTGTGTAATGTTACACACCTTCATCATTCATGTCTTTAAAAATAGTGCATAATGATAATTTAATACAAAACGTGTTCATGTTTGGGTAAAACTGCATATTGTATTGTGTAATTTTTAACACACTGTCACTGTCTACCAACATCGAATGGTTTGAAATCACGTGACACTAATTAGATTGCTTCTTTTGATGAACCAGAATCTTATTTTATTACCAAAGAGAACGATGAAAGCGAGAATAGAGAATAAAATTAGATCAGAACAACATTCCATCTCTCATAGCATCGTGGAGCCTCCATTCATCATCATTAGCCCGTGATGCCCCACTGCTGGACGAGGGCCTCTCCTCCACGCCCCCGGTCTTGTTTGTGCCAGCCTTCTCCACAGCATGTTTCTATGATCGTGTCTCGCCATCTTGATCTGGGTTTGATTGCTCTTCGCCATTCAGATAACAGCCTCGCCTCCATATTACCTTATACTAACTTGTTGACTAAATATAACTAAAAAAAGAAGAAAAAAAAGAACCACAAATGTGGTAACTTAAAGGGGCTATGTCGTCTTAACATTATAATCCAAATATTGTACGGTACGATCGCGGCAATCGCGATATTAATGTCCAATGGAATAGAAAGCGACGTAATAAGCCGTTTCATGAACTCATATAATGAGATGATAATGATATGCAGTCACAGGTCAAGTGAGGATAAATGTTCAAACACCTCCCACTTACATTGTTTGTGAACGTATTCCGAACGTCATACAACTAAATGTATACAACACTGATGAATTCTGATGTGATCACTCTTATGATTTATTTCTTGTTAATATCACACAAATTCGAATGTTTATTTTCGAGTATATTACGATTTATATATTTCTTAAGGCTATACGTAACGATAAAGTTATGGGCTATTTTTGCGTTTGTCTCACGAAAGAATGCAGTCTGAGCATGCGCACTTGTATTAATCATGAAACCGTACATTGTTGGTGTCATCCCTATTATTGTGTTTTGTTATTAACAAATATCGATGTGACAAACTGTCTGACGTGATCTACGACGCCAACTGTTGCATGCCATCACGTATGATGATTGGGTATATACAGTGAATTCTCGACGCGGGAAGCAACCGGAAAACGGAGGCTGAGCAAGAGTAACTTTATTAGCAGATTAACGAGTATTGAAGGGATACAGTTGACATGTATTCGTATGCACATGAACGTAATAACGTGATTGTGAGGTATTTCGTTACAATTGGGGCCCACAATGGTATTTTGGAGACCAGGAATGCAACTAGGTTGAGGTAAGTGGCGGGGGAGTGTGTTTGCTTATGCAGCGTATATGTCCCACGTGCAATATGTGATTCAGTAAACAAACTTTTCATCATTAAGACATTTATCTCTTTTCGTGCTGCTGATACATGGCCGTTGAACCGAAGTCAATTGCGGACATGAGGTTTTGTTTTTAAAAGGCTGTATAGAATATCGCCCCCTATTTGTTTCATCACCTCCCCGTGAAATTCGTCGAAGCTGACCAATCTAGCAGATGTGTAGTGCTGAGAGTTGTTAACATTTTATAGGTCTAAATGCAGGAATATTTTCAGATCATGCATTGGCTAGCCATTGTAATAATGTAGCACACATAATTTAAATGTGTTAAAGTTACACACCATTTGGAATTTACACGGCTTTGGACTTTAAACTGATAAAATATAATAATATTATAATATACTGTTATAAGGCCCGGAAATGTGTAACTTAAATTCACAATATATTCCGTCGCTTTGATTTAAATCGCATACCAATATATAAAACTTAACACATGATAATGTGTAGCGTTACACGAACTTAACACATGATAATGTGTAGCGTTACACGAACTTAACACATGATGATGTTCAATCTTATACGACAAATCATAAAACCACGCTCTCATCCAGTAACATTGTATAGCTATATATAATATTTAATTTTTTTTTTATTGCCAATTATTAGGTAATGCTTTACAGTACCGTGTGGTACTGTACAAACGTATAGGCCTACTATACAACCCACATACTATGTATGTGAATTAAGATTACTGACAAACTTTGGGCCGCAATATATGACCTTTTCTCTCAATGTGATTTAATATTTCAGTCTATAGTTGGTCACGTATACCAACCACTATTTACCAATAGTAAATTAGTGAGAATTTGAGCTCAGAAACACGTTTTGGGGGTTTCGTTCGGCGACAAATTATATGCATATATAATAATGAATATTTCTTATATAGCGCATTCCGTGACAATCCATCTCAATGCGCTTTATAATCCCGTAGAGAAATTTTAAGTAGAATAATTTGACGGTTTTTCTGACGACATTTTGGTCTAAAATATAAAGGCTGATAGCACCTTTAAATGTCTTGAGGCAAATCACTCCAGGAAGGAATATTTCAAATATTCTTCTCTTGTACTATACATTAATCTATTTGCAGCCCTCACTCTATCGCGGACGCCATCACTATTAAAATGCCCAACGGTTGGATCATTTATCGAACCTGTCCCTTAAAGTGGCGTTGAAAAGGAAACCGTAACGTAAGTAACTTTTCCGATAGAAAGAGTCCATCAAAAACAACATTTTGGAGACTTTTTTGTTCATTTCTCGTTAAATATAACTTTCTTATTGATGATAAGAAACTTTGCTTTGGTATTTGTTCATCCAGAACTTACACTGGTTCGTAAACTCTCCTTTTTTATTTCAGAAAATGCGTCACAAACTCTCATTTCGACATTAACTGATTTCCCTACATTCATTCATTGTGCTGACCACCAAATAAGCGAAAGGTTCCATTAATCAAACCTGCCGAATGTTCTAACTACTAGGCTGTAAAATCAGCGAACAGATTCACATGTATGTTATATGGCCATGCCACAAATATAAACTGTTCTGTATTATATCACATCAGTGAACTATATCTTACAGTACTTCATATTTTCAGCTGTATATTATATTAAAACTGTATACGATTCTGTATTATTTAATTATTACTGTTTATTTATTTTAATTACTATTGTTTATCTTATAAATGTTTAAACCATATAGGTTATAACCTCTGGTAAGAATTTTCATTCGCGTAACAATAATTCTATATATATATATATTCTGCCTTTTTTCGCCTTAACGTCAAATTCCACTCTCCTATTGTTCATTTTTCCGCCCTAGCGTCGAATCTAGTGATATATATATATATATATATATATATATTATATTATACCGGGTGAATCAGTTGATACGAAACTCAGCGAATATAGTCGTCTTTTTATACACTCTACGCATTGCTGAATGCTGAACAGAGCACCAGTGCATGGTGTCGTCAGACCTACCAAAGTAGGGTGGCACAATCTGCCAAGTTTCACGTATAGGTAAAATTTGTTAATTAAGGAAATAAATTAATGAACTTTGTTAATTAACTGACTGTAGTGTCCCAGTCCTCGAAGTTTTCACATGTCACTCCTTTGCTTAAAAACCTACATTGGCTGCCAGTAAGGTTTGGGGTAAATTTTAAAATCATGCTTGTGCTATTGAAAGCTATGCACGGTGATATTTCTTACCTTGCTGAATTCGTTCATTATAACCAGCCTTGACCTAGACTGAGGTCAGAAGGTGAATCTTTGCTGCGTCCCCTCAGAAGCCGTATCAGTTATGGAGATCGTTCCTTTTCAGCAATTGTCTCCACAACGATCTTCCCCGAAATGTGCGTTCTGCAACCTTTGTAAATGTCTTTAAAATATTTTAAAGACTCATTACTTCGTTGAAAGGCGTTGTATAAATATGTGTATATTATTATTATATACATAATATGCATATGTAATCGTATACATACGTATTCATACGTATATGTTTACATAAGTATACGAAAATATATACATGATCAAAGATTGGTTATGACGAAAAAGAAAATGATCTCTCAGTGAAAGCATCACGTTGCCTATAAAATCACTCGCAAAATTGGTAAACCCACTTAAATATTCTTTTCTAGTAATACAGAATAAAGCATATACATATTTCTTCTTATAATGCAAAAAGGTCATAACATTAAATAAATTTGGGAAACGCAAACTCCTTGCAATAATTTTACTTGTTGTCTTTACCTCAACGGACGTACCCATATTCATTTATACCCATAATCCTTTGCAATATACCCAGTAGATTGATCCCAATTCCAAAAAGGACTTAGGGGCCTATTTATTTATTCGCGGGTGCAATGACTTGTGAATGTGTATAAAATCCAATATACTGAATTAAGCCCCAACGAAAGTCAATCTTATTATTACAACCTGAATGTAACGGTATCGTATGTTTACTTTACCAACTTTATGTTTGTTTACTCCCCATGGCCTCTTATTATTTGGGCAAGCAAATGTCCTTTATGTTTTAGCTCTTACCCAACTATTATCGCGAATAGGCTAGGAATCTCCTAAACTATCCGCCTCCTTAATCGTCATATACGAGGTTTTGACCGATCATCAATTCCATTCTCGAGTTGTAAAATTCATTTCGCGACGAAAAATAATTAAATAGTTGAAATTAGAGTTGAAATGTTATTGAACTGGTTGGAGGAACCGATTTTTAAGGGCAGTGGTGGAGATTATTCTTCGCAGGAAGCAATTCTCTATTTTGATACAGGACTCATATTGATTCTATTTAAATAATATAGTTCAATCAATCTGCCTTATTAGTGGCAGGGAGAGGGGGAGGGGAAGGGGCTCCGAAATGTAAAGGCTATAGTTGGTTGATAGCAGCCGTACTGCTGAACTGAGCATACAGGCATTTCAAAGCATAACATTTGCAGTCAGTTCTACCCTCCAACTATACTTTAACGTTGTCCAGACAGACACTATGACAGGTTTGTATATCCTAACGCACCGAGCTTCCAACAGAACACGGAATAACAACCAAAGTTCAAAGACTTGTGCTGCTGCTAAAGTTTTGAATATCGCCACAATTCACCCGTATAATGAAGCATCGACGAGACCGTAAATCTAGCTGATATTTATTAGCTTGTAATTCAAGCATACCAGGTTTTTTTTTACAGCCGAATTGTTTTTCTTCCGGTACCCGGCGAGGTAGACGTCGTTTCGTATACATCTACTAATGATCAATCTCCACAAGATACCAGAATAGTATGGCAAGCCGTTTTAGTTGTTATTCGGTATTTGTTATTCTGGTAATTGAGGATATCATCAAATGATATGTAGATATCTTCAGTTCATTTGATGATATCGGAAAATGATTTGCATATATCACTAATTCATTTGATGATACTGTCAAGTAATCAACGATTAATTTGTTGATATCATTAAATACATTAAACATATCTATAAATCATTTCTTCATATCTTCTTAATTAATTGAATATCTAGAAATATTTGCAGATATCTACAACTCATTTGTTGATAACATCAATTGTATTGGTGATATCTGTAAATCATTCAATTATTTGCAGATAATCAACAAATTAATTGCAGATATCAACAAAAGAATTGCATATATCAACAAATGAATTGCAGATCAACAAATGAATTACAGATATCAACAAATGAATTACAGATATCAACAAATAAATTACAGATATCAACAAATTAATTGAAAATATCAACAAATTAATTGAAAATATCAACAAATTAATTGAATATATCCGATCAACCTACCGAATATAAAATAAAATGGCTTGCCATAGTATGATCCATTTTCCTTGAAGTTATACACAATGTTGCATTTTGGTTCTCCTGTCGATATTTTTAGTTTGTATTAGGCTAAATTTTGGATAATCATGATGTACATAGTTGTATGGTTATTGTCCCTTTTATTATAATGTAATATGTTTATAATTATATATTTGCTTTTGCTATAGGTTAATATTATAATGATAGTTAAGAATGATATGACAACTAGTTATTTAGCAAGACGAATCTGTTGCGATTCACTGCTCTCTGGATGTATTTATTTTACATGCCATTGTATACACTTAATATGTTGCTGTTGTGGTTGTTTCCTATCATATTATTTTTTTTCATTTTTTTTATAAACAGTATCAGTACCTTCTAAATCTGATTTATTTCTCTTTGTTTTATTTATATTGATGAAGACATGTATTGTTTTATTTCAATATGTTCGGTTATTTTGATGAATTATTTACTCTTGTTGTGATAACTGAGTCATACATATTGATAGCCCTGTTGTCATGTTATTGTTAATTCTCGCTCCTGATCAGTGTTACGATTGGCGATCTGTGTATGTTAAACTGTCGCTAGTGAGTGTTACGATTGGCGATCCGTGTATGTTAAACTGTCGCTAGTGAGTGTTACGATTGGCTATCCGTGTATGTTAAACTATCGCTAGTGAGTGTTACGATTGGCGATCCGTGTATGTTAAACTCTCGCTAGTGAGTGTTACGATTGGCGATCCGTGTATGTTAAACTCTCGCTAGTGAGTGTTACGATTGGCGATCCGTGTATGTTAAACTCTCGCTAGTGAGTGTTACGATTGGCGATCCGTGTATGTTAAACTCTCGCTAGTGAGTGTTACGATTGGCGATCCGTGT
>JAODFY010001469.1:0-13426 GCA_027580055.1 Paracaudina chilensis | reverse complement strand
GTCGTGCTTTAAACCAATTATCTATTCCATATTTTAGGCTTAAGTCATCCCAACTCACTATTTGCTTTATTGGAACCAAAATCTGGAATTCACTACCCATTAATGTTACAGAGTGTAAATCTATGAATACTTTTAAAAAGCGTTTAAAAATATCACCTCATAATTAATTATTTGTGATATGTATACCTTTGTTCACAATTTTGTTTCTTTTTTCTCCTTTGTGGTTACTGATCTTACTGTTTTTTGTATATATTTACCTGTTTTTGTCTTTGTTCACCTTTTTAGGGGTGTCAACATACATAAGCTCTATCAAGCTTCTTGTTGACACTCCTCAGTCTCCTTCGTTTTCTTATGTTACCTACAACTATGCATTATATTGTTATAATATGAGATTGAAATAAAGTTTAATGAATTGAATTATTTCCTATGGAAAACTTTTTTTAAATTTTTTTTATAAGGGTAATTCTCCTTGAGCTGGAGTGTTTACACACATGCCAACTTGACTGCATAGGTTCTCAGGTTTTGCCTGCCTTTTGCATCGGAACCAATTAACATCAAATCAGATATTTACTTGTGAAGGTATTTATATTATAATAAAATTTTATGGTTACACTATTAGTTTGATGCATTCATTTGTTGCCAAACAGGGTAAAGCCACATTTTGCTGCCCAAACCCTGTCAGTACCTTTAACCACTACCAAGCAATCATGAAATGGAAACAGGAGAGCACACCAGGTTGTCATGTGACAGCTTGTGTGCTAATGGGCTATTCTGCAGTTTACTATTTGGCCTTGTAAAGCTCATTACTAAAATACTTTTACATCCAACTGAAAATGTAATAATACACATATGTAATAAATGTAATAAACACAACACAAGACAAACAGCTGCAAAGATATTGACATTTTATTTTAAACCCTGACATGGTAACAATAGGGCACATCTACCATCACTTCATGGGACATACCTGCTGTGTATGACCTAACATGTTGTTGCATAGACAATGTGTTTGTTACCAATATAAAGACACTATATACAGGCACACACACCATTGATTGCAATGGTTTCTAAGCCTCTCTTAGAATCATTATTATGAAAGACATTTGATTTGATATTTCCTTAAATCTTTAACTGGTTTGACATCTAGCTGTTATAAACTTCCCATGTTAACTCAATAGAGTCAGTATTAAAATATTTTAAAACACAGCATATTTCATCACCATAGCATAATTGATTAAACCTACATTAGTGTACAATCGACCATCAATCCTCCCCCACTCCCCCAAACCAAAAAAAAAATGAATAACTACTAATAAATAATGAAACAGAATATGCCAAGCTTAACAAGTATACTGCCTTTCTGGTACCTTTATGGAACCATTGAATGTCAACAAAACTACTTGGTTTATAGCCATAGTTCTAATTGTATAGTCATTTGTGACAAGGCCATATATAGTAGTTTTCATTATTTACACCACCAAGTGGGGATGACTTTATAAAAGAATGCTTACACTCCAAGCAACATTAGCAGGAAAGATGTCACACACACACACTTACATCACCTGTTTCAATATTTGTTACCATCAGTAACATCCTACATATCTTCCAAAGAAAGGGATAACCAGCATGCTGCCCTGAGATGAAGATTTATTCAAAATGAAACTGTTAGCTGGCTGCAAGTTGTTTAGCTTTCTCCAGTTGCTGCTGAAGCAACGTTACAGTAGTCTGGTACCTGCGAGTGAAATATATCCATCAACATAAGCAATGCAATATGATTTTCAATCATACAGTATTTCATTGGCCTTTGGCAAGGAATATTTTCTTTTTGATGATGACATTAAGTTCCTCAAGACTTTACAACATTATAAAACCAGAACGCAAATATGCATAGAAGTAGTTCCGATGCTTTTATATTACTGAATAATTTCAACAATTTCACATTATAAGCCTCACCAGGCAGGCACCCCACAAGCACTATCAATGAAGTCGATATCTTGAGATATTACATTCACAAGATATTTATGGGTATTTTTCTAACTGCTGCCCCCACTCAGGAATAACAAACAAGAATAACTACTATTAAATATGAAGCAAATTAAGCTTTAATTTGCAAAGATAATTAATTATTGTAATGGTAGGCCCGCCCCTCATTAATATTCTTTCAATCCACACCACAAACAATCTAGGGATGATCTACTACACGATCCACCATCCCAAACATGAAATATAGTGTTCACAAGCCTTT
This sequence comes from Paracaudina chilensis, assembly GCA_027580055.1. Classification (NCBI taxonomy): domain Eukaryota; kingdom Metazoa; phylum Echinodermata; class Holothuroidea; order Molpadida; family Caudinidae; genus Paracaudina; species Paracaudina chilensis. The sequence continues at coordinate 11,181 of JAODFY010001469.1, read as the reverse complement.
TTCCAGCGCTCTGTCAAAGGTTTACACATGATGGTACGTCAAGCTGATTTCAGGATTTTAGGCAGGAAAATCATGAAAAAATTTATGTAGCCAGAACAGCTCATCTGTCCCGACAACATGTCATGCATGAACAAGGATTTGGTGTACTCTGCTTGGCAGCATTTGGAATATTCCAGAAAATAGGAGTGAGAATACAGAAGTACATTGAACACTCATATATATTCGCATAGCAAACAGGTAGCTTGTTTGCAATATTTTAAAACAACTTAGACAACTTGCAGACAAAAAACATGACTGAGCATTCGGTCTCACGTTCTAGCAGAAAAAATAGATGTTTGGGCCTTCTAGTGTCATTGTTTGGCGAGGCAATGATTACTGATTATGCAAGTAGCACAGCATAGAGTTCTGTCCCAGTTGACAATTGACATCCAAATTGTCCTAATCTGTCTCCACATCCAAAATCCTTCCCCAACAATTCCACCGTCCCCAACAGAACTACTTTTCTCAGTATCACCGCAGCTCATCCGGTTAATCCCTTGACAAAGACACACCCTCAATGAAAATCGGATTAACTTTATTCTTTTACATTCTTCAACCACAGTTAATACAAGCCAGGGCAAAATTATGATCATGTAAAATCTAATTTGATTACTGTTCAAAGTCTTTCTAAGTTAAGATGATGTTGATCTCCCAAAGTTCTCGGTGAGGCATCTGTATCGTCTTGGTGGATCGTTGTCCTAGAGCATCTCTGTCTGTTGAGCATCTAGGTATAGCTTTGTCCTAGAGTGTCTCTGTATGCTGAGCGTCTAGGTCGGTTAGTAAAGTGGCACGTCTAGAAGTGTCCTCTGTCGAGTCTCTAGATCGTCCAACTGTTGTAACTGGCGTTAACTTGGGTGCCGTCAGCTTAAGACTTGTCCTCTTGGGACTAGTTCTCTCAATGTCTGGTTCGGTGGTAGTTGGAACTTTTGCGGTATCAAGTTTTGGTGCAGGGACAGAGGGTGGGTGTTATATGAGGTAAGTATGTGATTTATAAATTCCCAAACCACTTAAAGTTTTGGTGAATTTAAAGCATGTACTTACTTAGCTCATGTAACTAATTTAGCATAGATTAGTACCGTGATTTTGCTTCGAAAGTTCTTTTTCTATTTAACTGTTAGTTCTAGCTTATTGAAATATGTGAGGTACTTTTTATGCAATTGCAAGACGTATATCGACTTCCTTTGCAAAGGCCATTATTTTTTGTTTATCATACCAAACCCAGAGTCATGTGGTTGCAATTGTCCAATCAAAACGGATATACTAGCTAACCAGGCAGTCATATACAACTTGCATAGGCGAAGGAAAAATTGACCCGCATTACTTCACTGTAGTAAATTTTGACCCCGGGGGGTCAAAATTTCCTAGGGACCGCTGGGTCAAACATTTCCTGGGGGGTCAAAATATATTGTCACAACGGCTGCAATGTCAACAACCTCTTGTGGAAGTCCCTCTGCTTGGAAGTGCCTCCTGAAGATCCCTGTGCCAGACTCGCCCCTTGTTCTGTGTGATGACCTTCTTGTTGGAGGGCAATCTGCACGGGAGGTCTATCAGTGATAGCTGGAATCAAGGTTCATCACTGCATTGGTGTTCTGGGGATGTAGAATCACTCTCTGGACCAGGCACCAAGGTGGAAAGGCATACAGGGATAGGTTTCAACAGGTGAAGGAGAATGCATCTATCTGCCACGCTTTCGGGTGAAACCGTCTGCTGCAAAAGATCGGGAGACGGGTGTTCTCTGCTGTCACAAGAAGGTCTAACAAGGGTCTGCCGTACATGTGGAAGAGGTGGTCTGCCCACGTCTGATGGAGGCACCATTCCATGGACTGGAACTTTCCCCTTGATAAGGCGTCCGCTACCACATTCTCAGCCAGTCTCTTGCTGTGGAGTAGTGTTTCCCCTGGACTGAAAGGATCGATGTCGAACAATGTCGTTGTGGACTCCTTTTCCTGATCTGAAATCCAGGACTGCTCGCAGGTAGGTTAATTTTTGCTTCGGGACCAGGGAGGACTTCTCGTAATTAATTAACCAACCCAGGTTTTCTAGAAGAGACAAAGTGGTATTCGTGCTCTCTTCTACTGCACCCTCCGATTCTGCTACGATCTGTGGAGTAGAGGGATAATCGATGATAGCATTTCCATCCTGAATCTCTTTGGGCGAATGCAGGTGCTGTTCAAAGGTTTCAGATTTAGGATAGGTCTCCACAGGTTTCCCTTCTTTGGGGTTAGGAAGAAGGAAGACAGGTACAGGGTTAGGTTGTCCTCCTTCTTGACGGCTTGTATGGCCTGTTTCGGGAGTAGTTCCTGGATCTCTGACTCCAGGGCTCGCCTCTGGTTCAGGTCCATGGGCACTGGGGTGTTCTTCCGTAGAGAGTGGATTGGTGGGTTTGATGTGAATTCTAGTATGTACCCGTCCCATACGACCCCAAGCAGTCATGGATCTGGACTTATGGAGGGCAAAAAGGGTGCGTAACATTGTAGTCTCCCCCCTACTGGTGGTGGGCATCCCTAGGGTTTATAGCGCCTTCTGTTCCCCCGGTGAGAGCCTCTGGAACTTCTTGTCCAGCTTCTGGAGTTGGATCTACCTCTGGGTGAGTAGTTATGGTTGCTGCGGTAGTCGTTATTCGGCTGGTTGTATCTGGACTTGTTGGAGTGACCAAAGCTCGGCTTGCGACGCTCCTGTCTACTGTGTCCCTTGTTGGACAGGTGAGCTGAAGCGTTTGAAAGGGGAAGTCAGCATCCTTCAAGGCTTTACATCTGGCTGCCTCTTCCTGCAGGTGGGTTTCAAATTGGCCCCCGAACATGTCCTGTCCCAGGAGGGGAAGAGCTGCAAAACGTCTCTTGCTATCCAGGGAGGACCAGTGGACCAAGTCAAGGACCATCTCACGTCTCTCCTTGGTCGTCTTTACCAAGATTCTCACGAATTGGTTGAAAACCAATCTCGAAAAGATTCCAAGTAGGGTCACCAGACCAGGGAAATGGCTCCTGTCTCTGCTTGTCTGAAGGAACAGGCTATGACTTCGACGAAGAGCATAAGAGACAATGCATATTTTAGGCCCACTCTCGAGGCTCTATCAATCAGGCTGTATTCGAGTTCTCAAGGTTCTTGTTGGCGAAGTGGCCCTTGGAGTTCAACACCAGATTGTTTCAACTTGTCCATCAATGCTTCCGGGATAACAGGTGTGGTAAGTCCTTGTAGTCCTCGTCATCCACTCTGAGAATTTTTGGGGGCTTTGCCTGAAAGGCGTCGGGTCCTTGTCCTCATTGAGTGTGAGTCTGGACTTTCTGGTCGTAGCTGGGTCTGGTGTGGGGATCGGTTCAAACCCCAGCTGATGACGAACCACTACCTTAGCTCTGGTGAAGGCCTCCTTGGAAATTTCAGTACCTATGAGTAAGGCCTCATCATCATCGTCATTGGAGTCTATATCACTGTGGGTCTTCGCGTTCATATCCAGATGTCCATGTTTGATGGGAAAGCTGGGCTTGGTGTAGCTCTTTTGGGTCAGCTCGGTGAGTCCGACTCAGAAGAGGACTTGAGCTGACTGGTCATATCTCCAAGGTAATCACCCTGTGTGCCGGTATTTGCCGCGACCCCAGGTATCACCATTTTCTCTCCGATTTACGACATCTTGGAGCCGAGGCTCTGGACCGGTACCTTCCCTTTCTTTTTTCTTTAGTCTTACCGGTACTCTGGCTAGGCCAGATTGGGTCGGTTTCCTCGGTTAGGGTTTCTGTCCCTTTGTGTGTGTGAGTCCTTCTCCTGGCTCCGCGAGCCCGAGGGTTCTTTGCTCTTTTTCAAGGATTTCCTAGACTTTTTTAGCCTCTGCTCCTTCAGTTTTTTTCTCTAGCCAGGAGGCGACCGTATCCCATTTCACCTGGGTCCACGGCTCGCAGATTGAGCATCGGTCCCCTGGTTTACAAGTGCGGCATCTCGGTCAGAGAGAATGTCTGTCCCACGTTGTGAACGGCCAGAACTTGCTACACGAAGAGCAGCAGTCCATCTGAGTGTATGCATTAAGGAATATACAACTTTTTCGGAGGGTAAGGCTATGGCGGTGGCTGTCTAAATGCCCTGCTTAAATGGCGGGAAAAACTCTCACCAAAAAACTCTCTATAGTATGATATTACCAGAAAAACTATACACATGGCAAAGGGGGAGCCTAGATAATTGGGGGATGACCACTACTACATACAACAAGAGCCCAAGGGCACCAAGGTTCCTTGCTTATCAGAATATTGCCAAATGACTAGTTTTTAACCATTAATTTTAATCACATGCCCATTATGTTTACAAATGTTCCCTACTCCATTCACAAATTTTGTGACCATTGATATTCTTGGTCGGAAGGTACCTTTAGGATGCTTATTTGGGGTCGAAAATGTCAAAATATGAAAAAAGGCCAAAGGTCACCGGAGGTCAAACTGAGGTCATAGGTCACCCGGAAGCGGATCGACAAGAGGATTACATTAACACAACTCCCAATCCTAACAGACAATTCGTTCTCAAGTTATCACAAAAAATACTACCTTTTTACCATTAGTTGACCTTTGAAAATGTACGCCTTCGCCATTCACAACTTGTCCCAGAATATCAACCGTATCAGACCCTGCTACTTGAGAACCAGGTTACCAATTTAAGTAGGAAATGGTTTTTCTATAGGGCTCGCAGAGCTTTATCATATATCAAGAATTGAAAACTTTGACAAAATTTATTTATTTTTTGCCCATTTTCTCCCTGAAAATAAGCATATTTTTCTGATTTGACCTTTGACATTTTGACCTTCGGGTCAGATGTAGTTTGACCTCTTGATTCCCAAAAACAACACGACAAGTCTGTATGACCATCCTATATAACTGTGCTTAATAAGAAAAAGAAAAACACAAACTTTGAACATGAAGTGGTCAAACAGTGATATTCTTGATCGGAAGGTACTTTTGAGATGAAAAATATGAAAAAAGGCCAAAAGGACCAATCTGAGGTCATAGGTTAACCGGAAGCGGATGGATGAAAGGATTGCATTAACGCAACTCCCAACCCTAACAGACAATTTGTTCTCAAGTTATCGTTAAAATACTAGTTTTATACCATTCATTTTATTGACCTTTGGTGACCTTGATTCACATGACCGTTAAGTTTCAAAATGTTCCCCTAACCCATTCACAACTTGCCACAAAAAATCAACCTTGTCGCACCTTGGCAATGGGAGTTATTGCAGTTTTAATATTGTGGGTTTTTGGACCATAACTGACCTTTGCAGGCACCCTAAACAACAGGGCAAACCTTCTCAATATGGCAGATCTATAGTCCAAGTATGGCCTCAATCCAACTTTCCCTTATTGAGACAGAGCGTACCCAAGGACACACACACACACACACATGCCAAGTTGAATGCATAGGTTCCTTTTGCTAAAGCAAGGAACCAAAAAGATGCTAGAACCCAGAATACTATATCATGGTAAAACAGGATATGTTAAATTAGTTATATGAGGTAGGTATGGGAAAACAATTAAAAAAATACCTAGTGTCATAAGACAAAGTTGATTGCCATCAATCGATCTGGAAACTACAAAACTAGCAAAGCCCTTCATTTTTGTGAAAAATGCTGTCATGCCCCTCATTTAACCTATCGATGGCACAAAATGCTGTAATGCTCTTTTTATTGTGCCGTAAGGGACCGCTCCTGTTCTATAACAAATTCATGTGATCATTATAAAGTAAACATAAAGCACATTTTCCTTTCCGTGCTGTGAGAATCTACGACGTATATACATGTTTTTACAGATTTTCGCGTTAGATGAAGCAAGGTATGAAAACATGTTGAAAACATGTTAATAATATATGTTATTGTAAAAAACAATTTATTCTCAAGTGTGCATTAACAGACTCCATACACATTTTTGTGAAGCACACGTAAGAGATTGTACATGCATTCATTGCAATAACGCTAGACCTTCTGCTCCCGGCCATCACGATGTGCCCATTTTAATTTAAAGTTTGGTATATTGTGAAATATAATCAAAATTTAATACTATTTTTTTATGGTTTTATTGCTGGTAATTCTAATCTGAACTGTCAGTTAGGCCTGTCACTGGTGCATGATTAAATGGGGAGATATTCTGCATCACAATTCTTTGCTATACATTTTTATACATATATTTTAAACAGAGCAGTAACTATTCATATTCAATTATCATGTGCACACCTTCTCATCCACATACCGTATCCACAACGATTTTTTCACATCTTTGTATTATACTACCAAATTTAAAAGAAGATTTGTTCTTACTTCATGTATCTCTCATTGATCCTCTCTTTCTCATTCTGAAGTGACTGTAGACAGGAAAAACAGAACATACATGATTCATAGACAGAATGAATTATGAACTGATCAATGGGTTTTGTGAACCACAATCATTCACTAAGGGCATTAACCTAACGTAAGGCCTCTTGAACACTTCAACTTGCATACGGGAGTGACTGTATTGTTACATGTCAGTAAATCAACTCGGCTGTGACTATCACTAGCTGGTGGCTTTGGCATAAAACCAAAAGACCCTGAAAGAACCAATCACTGACATGCTGCAAAATAAGATCATCCCTTATAATAGAGAACTAAATAAGTGACATAAAGATCACTCAACATTTCTATCAGAGACTGTGATGGGCTCTGAAGATTCTTTCAGTTTGTTATTAACAAGAAAACCAAGACTTCCCAAGCTGTGCCCCTGAAGAGCCTTTGATGAAAAACCTTCCCAGTCAAACCACTGAAACCAGGTTGCATTTTATAGTAATGACAGTATTGCAGAGATGAGTGTGACAGTGCTTCATGTCATGAAATGCACATTGAAATTTCAGAAAAACATGCACATTGTGGTTTGATATTTATTCTGATGCTACATGAAATGAATTCATTTAAGAGAAAATCCAAATATTTAACCATCATCATACTTTAAATTAACACAAGTTAATTTTATGAGGTAAAACAAACCACAGGCATAACACAATGATACTATGTACATGGGCAACACAAATAATGGCAGGACAGGTCACATTTATGCATAGTGGATTGATATCATACAAGGTATATCACTTGGTCATAGTATTGATTCTGAATATATCTCATTAATAGTGGTTTCAGACCTTACTGTAACCAGAACATACCAATGTGTTGTAGTGGTGGTCTGATGCTTGAATTATATGCAAATATATCGAAAATGAAGCTTTTACATGTAATAAAATTGACATTATGCTTTACCTCATTAATATCCAAGAGACCTACACCAAATCAACAGGGATCATCATCATCTCGATTGTGTTTATGGTGCAAATCTAGCTTACATTTGTAAGATATACATACACATTTTAATATGTTAAAGTTAGGCTGCACCCCCTCATTGATATACATTTCACAGACCTCCCCATCAAATTTGTGATTGGTTGAAGCCCCATACCTGACAAACAATTGGCTGACCAGTCTAGCAGATTTCTAGCATACTCAAACTGAGAATTCTTAATCTTTAAAGGAAACAAAATTTCACCCCGAGTAGGCTTTATAGCATCTGCTAGACTGGTCAGCACATTTGCTGGAGCACCATGGAGCATCAACCAATTGACAATTTCAATTGTATATTGTATACATATTATATACAAATTGTATATTGTATCGTGTTTACAAGCTATTTCTGTGCAATTTTCTATCTGTTGTTCATGTCAAAAATGAAATTTGTCCATCTTGTCCATCTATCCTCCACTGAATTTGCACGATAGCCTTTTGTAAATATTTGACTCAAACAACCTTCACCTCTTACAAAATGTTCTTCTCATTATGGACAATGTACTGACCACATATACTGTGGACAATGTACTGTGGTGTTTTACATGTTTCCTTCATTAGCCTCGAAATAAAGTTTTTTTTTAAAATTTTATTTATGTTTACCTTTGAGGCTTTGACCTCACCTAACATACAAAGAATTCTACCCACCCACTATGAACATTTTACATATAAATTTGGGATGCACAAAATGACTCTTTCTATTTGACCTCTGATATTAAACCTTTAACCTCTAGAAAACTTAAGGGCAAATATGATCTATGTTTTTACCCTTGAGTAATAGCCTGATTACAAGGTTTCCAGTAGATACCTCAATTATCCTGAAATGACCATACAACTAGTGTTCATGATGGCAAACCTTTGTACGAAATATGAGATTCACTGTGGTATCCCCTGGTGAGAAATCATGAGTTCAAACTGTCACACACATATACACATAAGTCATGAATGCATAGATTCCCTCGAGTGATGCCAGGAATAAAAAGACATGTAGTTATAAAATCGTAATATTTCTGTAGGAGGATAAAAAAATACTCATGGTAAGTGAACATACACCTAGTGTGTCTAGAGCAGTGAAACTATTAATGGCTTACATGCCCTTATGTATTATTAAGAATATAAATGAGAGTAGACAAAGAGTCTTTAGAGGATTTCTCCATTACTCGTACCTGAAGGGGGAAGGTAGGTGAGGGCGCTGTAAATACAGCAACACTGGACAATTAAATCTTGCATTATGTACAGCATTGCTGAATGTTACAGGCCTACCTGCCGCCTTTCCATGTGTATTTTTCTTAAAACTATGCTGTGAATTTTAAGTTACCAATCCTTTGGTAGTTGTTTGTGCAATATTTATACAATTGCATAAATGATCACTTAACACAAGTTTTCGACGCAGGATTTTGAACCAATCTGTAGCTTCCAATTCCCATCGCTTATCATGCGAGAATGCATGCAGTAACTGTACAATATTGAGTAGATGCAATTTCGCGATAGACGATACCAGGCGTCAATACGTGCAAATAACCAACGTATGCTGTAATAAGTAATTTGTGTTTAAATGCGCGATGTTCTAATGTCAGTGAATTATGATCGAAAATTGTAACCAATATAAAACAAGGTACAAGGAGAGAATATTGCGTATAACCCAAAACGTGTAATATCGGGATTTCTGTACAACTATCAAACGATTTTGCCTTAATTTCAGGTACTATCTATTATACCCCTTTCTGCACGTGCAATCCTGTCTGCGCGGCTTTTGTATGTTGTGCATTCTTGCGCTCACTTATCCTACGTACATGGTGCTAGTTTTCACGAGCTCTCATCAGTAAGAGGATTATACCGCAGGAGTCACGAGCCTATTGTGCCAGAGTGCGTTCTATTTTGATCAACTGTGATCGCGACGGGATTTTGGGATTAGATAGAGATTTTGTCTGGTTACTTTTTATCAGTGCTCTATAGCTAATGCAACTCAGTTCAAATGGCAAACACGTCCAGGATGTAAGTTTCAGGGATGTAAGTGCAGCCCCCCAAAAAAAACTGAAAAACTATTAGCAGCACTCTCGGATCAGATCGAGTCCAAGTTCGCATGTACGCAACGATGTTCACATGGCACACTGTTGTACAGTGCAATGCGATGTGTAAAAAGAAATAGTATTTTGGTTGATCGATGAGTGAAAAATTGAAGTTACTGTTAGCTTGCTGCAACAGGCGAGGCATTTTTGCCGCGTTGTCTTTGATATTCGTACAATTTTGTGGAGAAAAATTAAAAAAAAAAAATTTTAAATTAAAAAATTAAATTTAAAAATTTAAATTAAAAAAAAAAACGGATTTCCGCATAAATACGGAAGTCTTACATCCCTGCTAGTATTTTAATTGTGAATAGAATGACCAATTGTATAAAAGGTAGCAAAAGAACTTGGAAGCAGATCTCCTCTGTTAAGCCTCTATGACTTTCTAGAACACTTCCGTTAAAAATTTGTTATTTGTATCTAAGATTTATTGATATTAAAGATATGTATATGTACACATTGTGATAAAACAAATGAATAAATGAAATGAATAAATAAAATTCTGTTTGCAGGTTTTGGAGCTGAGAGATCTGCGTATATGCTTTCAGCTTTTGTTACCCACAGTCATAACACTATAGACATGCAAACCATGCCCATCTTAACCATTGTCCTACTACCAAAGAACTTATTGATCATTATTAACTAATAGGTTCTAGTCTTGTATTTGAGTGTATGTTCCATATGGTGACTCTTATTTGTTATATTTCTATATAATTATTATATAATTTATTTATGATACTTTTAATTTTCTTCATGGAGTATTCTACTCTCTTAAGCCTCTATGGCTTCCTAGAACACTTCCGTCCGCATGTGTTATTTCTATCTACGATCTATTGATATTAAGATATGGATACATTGTGATAAAACAAATGAATAAAGTAAATGAATAAATTATATATATGTTTTGAAATCTAACAAAATAAAATCTTACCCTACCCCTCCCGAGGCACACATGGCACCGTCGGAACCCACTGCCATGACAATCATGGCAAGGCTGTGAAGAGGAAACATGTACTCATTTAAATATTACACATAACGAGACAGTGAATTATATAGGTTCCAAGGTTCCTGATGTAGCATGTGAATCTACAGCACATAATGTTGCGCCGTGGTGAACGCAAATTGTTCAGACTTTCACACAATAGATGCGACTGCATAATATATTCGGGTGATTCAAAAGACGCAATTTAATACGCACTAATATATATTGCGTTCAACTAAATTGTTGTAGAACTTGTTGTTGGCCAATAACACACATGTGAGAGTTAATACTCATCTTGAGTAAACTCATTATCACCCAACGATTTATCACAAATGATATAGAGACTGCTGCGAACAACAAACCTGGTGGAAAATTCGAATCATGTAAAGGCACAATAATTTTTTTTTTTTTAAAGGTTCAGTTGACCTGTTTGTAAAGTTCATAAGGGTCTGTAGATCATAATTTGCTATATTTATTTTTCTGGGGGTGGAACCTGTTTAGAAAACCAAAAGATAAAATCCTCACAAAAAATATTTCCATGCTATTTCACAAAACATCTGAGGAATTATTTATGCTTAAGTACAAGTAGAGCCCCCAGTCCACCAATATCCCCTTATACTTCACTCCCAGTCCACCAATATCCCCCTCCCCTTTCCCCCATTATCCCCATATACCTCTAACCCAGGCCACCAATATCACCTTATACCCTTCCCCCAAGCCACCAATGTCCCCCTCCCACAGTCCACCAATATCCCCATATAACC
>JAODFY010001358.1:0-13427 GCA_027580055.1 Paracaudina chilensis | reverse complement strand
GTTGTTCACAGATTTTGCTCGTCATTCAATTATATTTATTGTCATGAAAAAATTGGTATTTCTTTTGAAAAAAAAAAGGTCTACTGATCATGGTAAGAAATTGCACCTTAACTGTAAAATATGGGTCCGGTGTCTAAATTTCCTGCAGAAAGACTCTTAACCTACTCCTAACACATAGTGAGCGCCATTTTGAACCAAAGTAGGGTCCAAAACAACTAGGAACCGCGAAAGAAAACAGGAAAACACCCCCGTTAAAATTTCGCGGAACCGGTACACACGCAAGTCAATGCAGCCCCATGGGCGTGTGTCGCATGCAAGTCAGCGATGGGCTAGGCACCTAGGCCCATCACCATCGAAAAGTTATTGTGGGTGAATTTTCTGTACAGCTTTCCGAAAACTTGTCCAATGTCACAAAAGCATGCCCGGTGTTTCCCATCATGGAAGTGTCGGCAAGCAATATGGCATGGAACAGTACTCACTATTATCTTTGACATATAGTTACTTGTTACAGCCTATTGTACCAGTGTTGGAACCTACAGTGCACATTAATTATATCATAAGAGATCCTTCTTTGTAAGAGTTCCGCATTTGTTTGACACATTATAACGATTTCCTCATTGTTAAGAATGCCAGCAATAAATATTAAACACAAGACAGACCAACAACAGAGATAAATTGAGCCTCATGCCAAGGCAAACCCTTGGATTATGGATGTAGTTTTAATTTACCATGTGAGCTGGATTGCAATCAAAATATTGGATTCGACTAGTGTTACATCCAAGTTCAAGCAATATATTAAAATGGATGTAAACTGGTCTAAACCAAGTAAATTATGTGCAACCCACTCATGGTTTTGTAGAAACCATAGCAAGAGCGTAGATTGTGCTGTCATTTCTTTCAGGAGAACAGACATTTCTGCTATAAATTCTTGTATCTGCTTATTATCAATACATGAAAATGATGGTCATAAATAGTTTTTGTGAGTGTTGTATTCACTTATTTCCCCAGGCACAATATGTTGGAAGCCTTAAAGGAATAAATGCACACAAAACACCAATGGTATAAATTACTTTCTAACAAATGCTAACATTTACTAATGTCGTAACATAGCAATGAGAGTCATAAATTTGTTGGTAGTGTGTTGTATTCACCAATTTCCCCAGGCACAATATTTTGAAAGAATAAATGCATTTGGGGTTAAATTTATTGGACAAGTAAGTTAGCACACATAACAGTTATGCATATATGTCTAATTAGACAATAAATTTTATATGATTACAATGGTTTTTGTGTTTTGTAAGAATTTCATTGTTTGACCTTTGCTGGCCTCAGATGATCAAAACCAATGAGGATCTCAATATCAGCAACTTAATAATAATAATAATCCAAGTTAATTTGTTATGTTTTATGTTTGACCTCTATTGACTCACATGAACTTTGACCTCCACCAAACAAAATATGGTTGTTTTACTCATAATTGACACATACAAACAATAGCCTTTGGGAATACAAAGGTGAACATATTCATTTTGCCTACAGCACGGTATAATAATAATGAGATTTATATAGTGCCAAATCAGGAACAGGATGACTGCTCAAGGCACTTAACATGAAGAAAAATTAACAATTGAAGGAATGAGTAAAGAAATGATCAGTCTTAATTTGACCTCGGTGACCTCAGGATCAAATTACCTAGAATTTTTGAATTCCTCTTTTGGACATTAATTAGGTCAAATTAACTCTTTGTTTGTTCCACAGCACTTCAAAAACAATGACATGAACAGAACATTAATGTTAATAGTGTTCCATTTAGTCCTTAAGGTAACTCTGAAAAGTACTCAATGCAGAACAAGCATGTGATTTGGTAGCTCATTCCAGAAAAAGTGCAGAGTAGGACCATCTTCTAAATCCATATGATTTCAAACAAGGTTTTGGAATAATCAAATGGTCTTTATCGGATGAACACAGTTAACAAGCAGGATTGAAAGGAGAAAGAAGATCAGATAAATAAACAGGCTGTTTCAGCTGACGGGCTCGGAATACCAAAAACAGTACTTTATAAACTTTATTCTATAGTCAATGGGATTCCGGTGAAGCTCTTTCAGAGCTGTATGATAGGCCTATCCCCTCTTTTTTCGTTTTGCAATACAAGCAGCCAAATTTTCTATTTTCTCAAGAGATAATGGCTGGTCAAATAAAGCACCAAGATTCCTCACTGAGTTAGAAGTATAAATTAGGTCCTTGCCAACAGTAAGTGGAGATAAGGTAGGATTCACCATAAAAAATTTGGATCGAAAAACAATACACTCGATTTTATCGCAGTTAAGTTTCAACTGATGTAAGCCATTTGGTAATATCACTAATAAAGGCTTCCATGGTACGAAATGCATCCTGTCAATTGTCTTTATCAAGCATGAAATACAGTTGAGTGTCATCAGCATAACAATGAAATTGGATTCCATGACGACGTATCACATCTCTCAAATCTGCTAAATACACTGAATAAAAGAACAGGACCAAGAACAGATCCCTGTGGTACGTAAGTGTCACCTGTTGGTAATGATCTGTGAGGTAAGAATTGACCTAGGAAAGAGCATTTCCCATAATTCCATACTTTGACTTCAGTGAATGCAATAAAAGTGGCTGACAGCGTCGAATGCTGAAGACAGAAAAACAAGTAAAACCTACTGATCAGCATCGATCAGCATCCATCAGCCGATCAGCTTGAGTCAAGATAAAATTGTGAACAGAATTAAGCACACTCTCAATACTTTGTTCAGGTTTATAAGCAGACTGATAAGTTTCGAGCAGATTTTCACTAGCAACCTTTAAAATGATCCGGAAATACTCCATTTGACAATGATGAATAAACAATCCTTGTGATAAATAAGTGTGTTAAAACAAGAAAGCCTTTGTGATTCCTGGCTTTTTGTATGTACAGTACATACTTGATCCAAGTTGACCATGTCTGGAAGGTTTAAATTAATGTATTCATTTGACAATGATGAATAAACAATCCTTGTGATAATAGGTGTGTTAAAACAAGAGAGCCTATAGCTTTGTGATTCCTGGCTTTTTGTGTGTGTACTTGATCCAAGTTGGCCATGTCTGCACGGTTTTTATTTTATGTATTCATTTGACATTCATAAACCCTTACATGTACTTCATTTCCCAGCCTTCTGATTGGCTGAGAGGTCATTTCGAATGCAGTACAGAGGACCGGCCAGCAAGCAAGCTAATTAAGGTACCTCAAGGAGAATTGAACATGAACAAGCCAATTTTACAAAAGTATACGATGGCACAGAGCTCATTTATAAAATGAACGTTGCTAATTTATTTGATACCATTGGGCCTATGCCTGATAAAAGTGTTTCCATAATTGTTGTACCAAAAATATGGCAAAATAAATTAAAAGAACCCCAAAGTAATAGAGTGGTCGCCTTTGAACCATATATTGTGCACGTAATATTAAGCATGTTACCGTAGTAATGAACTTTCTATGTTATCTATCCTAATCATAACGTTAGGCCTAACGTTACATATTGTTACGATGTAGGCCTACAGGGTAGGCTATCTATTGACATAGAACTTTAGAAGTAAATATTGTCCGAGTGAGAGTATGGCAGCGTAAACTTACCAAAAATGTGTTGTCTTCCAGAAAGATCACATAGGCCTAAGTATTGTATAGTTGGAAACAAATCCACTTAAAATCACCCAGAACCAGGTAGGTGAAAACCCCATTGACATACACACTAAAATGAAACATTAATTCCTCATATCCTCTGACCCTAAAACTAACAAAAACCCTAGTTTTAGACAGTGGAGAACAAGATAAGACTATTTGCGATAATAAAATTATGCCTAGAAAAGTAGAAATGGTAATAATAACGTTAAGGGGAAACAATTTCTCGCCTTAATGTCAAATTTCCGCTTTCCTATTGTTCACTTTCACCCTAGCGTCGAATCTAGTCATACATGCTCACTTACTTAATAGCCCACAAACTTAATAGCCCACAACCTATTTTTCTGATGATCTTTTGATTTGCTGCTGAAAACTGCCTGATGACATTCAAAATGTCAGATGGAATACAGGAATATTGGTGTACCCATTGTATACAAACGATAGTTCTCCCAATCTGGCATTTTTGGTACAAAACAACATTTAAATTGTTGGAATATGGGACTTGTGACAATGGGTGTCTTTTCAATTACTTTGTCAAATTTATATATATTTGGGAATATGTCAATAATATGTTAATGTTTATGCCATCTTTAAACTTCAGGGTACTTGTACACACATAACATATTTTATGTTTATCTTGGTGGAAAATGGATATTAATAGAAAAACTGAGTCTCATATATAAAACTTGCAGTGTCTCTTTCATTTACCTCTTCGTTTTTCCCCCCTGAAGAAGTTATCCTCCCCTTGGGAAATTAAGGAAGCCTTACGAATACTATAAAACTTCCAGAAGGCATTTGTTTTTCTTGTTGTGCATGGTTGTAAAGATGATAAATGATTCTGTGTAATCATGCACCACAACTGCTTAAAATAAATTTGTAGTAAAAATGCATCATAAAAACAATTCTAACCTTTAGCTATAATTATAATCTATGATCCAATGAATGACTGATGCACCAACTACAATGTTATATTATTAAATTATCTAAATTAAGAATACAAAATATACATGGTTTCAAATTACCAAGCTGACATCACAAGACCCTTCCTATTCCCAAGTTCTCTTCAATAAAATTGTTGTCTCCTACCTTCAGCGATGAGAACTATTTGTATATCCCTAAGAGCCCACATCGATGAGAGGTATGTATGTCCCCCCCCCATTCAAATCACTGCTACCCTGAGAAAAAATCCACCCTTTGTTAGCCATAAAATCCCTGCCAAAATCAATTAAACAAAACAATAGTCTTGCAACATGTCATTCCGGCACACCCCGCCATCAAACAATGTTGGTTGGGTTTCTGTTGTAATTTCAAAGGTTCTTGAACCAAATACAACATTGGTTTGTTTCATTTACTTGTACAGTATTGTACATCATAAAAACAAAGAAATAAGACTGCTGCCATGTATACTGCATAATAGCCAGTGAACAAAATGGCTATCATTTGCACTTAGGCTTAGTACACATGAGAGCTTGTGTTTTAGCTACATTTTTAATCTCTCAATTCAATTGACAGTGAACCATCTAAACATGAATTAAGTGTTATGTTTGTGAAACATGTTTCCTAATATAATTAACTGTTATTGCAACTATGTTTGCCTCATTGATTTATTGTTACACATATATACTTTCATTAAAAAATATTTAGTACTTGACCTGTTGACCTATGCTGAACTTATGGCCATAGAAAAAGCCTCTTATAAATTCATTATATTGGAAAGGTGCAGAATTGGTCTAAATTGGCATTGTCAATATCAGATGCTCCATATTTGACCTTTGTTGACCTCAGATGATAAATGACTTCCATCAAAAACAAAATGAATGCATTCATTAACAGAAAGATGCATAACAATTATGTTGAGGGGCTATATTGAGTTTCACATGAAAAGTGTCACACACCAGTGAACCTTCATATAAGGTTTTCATTGGTTGAAAACAGCTTTTGGTTTCAGATGACTTTTTGGTCTCAAAAGACCTTTTACCTGGACCAAAACAAAAGGTATTATGTACTCATGATGAACATAATACCAGGTATGAACTTGATCCAGAAGATTTCCAGAATTTTAACACAATATGATATTTGAACACAATATGGATCATGTATAAATTATTGTGTACACATTATGGGAACCCTAATATAGCATCTACAGTAGCAAGAATGATTTAACCCAATCTGGACGTGGCAAATTGTGTTCAGATTATCTTTTCAAAACACATACAATCTTCCCCACCACAGTAACACCCATCCCAAAAGATTTATATACCTACATATGGTATGGTGTGTAATTTACATGAAGGTATATGCTTAGAGTTTGTATCAAGCATAAATAATAATGACATTTAAAAAGATAGTTCTCTATTCATTCAAATCAACAGAGTACAACCATTTCATGGTACAATACTGTATGCCAGTCTACTGCAGTCTACTACATGCCAGTCTACAACAGCAACACAACCACAAAGATACCTAGATTGTTTGCAGTACAAAGTCCCTTCTTGAGATTAAGTAGAGGACGGTCTTACCATACAACTTCACTGTGCCATTGGCCAGCTCAGCCACCATTATGATGTACCCGCTCAGATCCACCATGTCAGAGGATTTAGTCTGACCTGCAGCCGTCCCTGCTCCCATCACTTTGAGATTGTATCCAGATTAAGAATACCCGTACAAAGAACTAGACCTTTCTCAATTCTATTTTGTTTTCTGTCGCTCTGAGCTTAATATTTAACTGGTTAATCATCAACAGTGCAGTGAAGAAGTGACGGAAGTGAAGTAGTTTGTGTGATATCCTTTGACGTCATGATTGTATCCAATTAACTGGTGCAATTTCAAAGTCAAACATTTAATTTGGTGATGATCATTTTTATTCAAAACCTTTCACTTTAAAATAAGTCAAGATGTCAATTGACAACATGTGGATTCACTTTGGCACTTCGGTTCCAACTGTTCTTCAATTAGCTCCTGTATGTTACGAATAATTTCTTGTACTGTCACCTCCAAATAGATATACTAGTACTCCATCAACATAACTGCCAGGGTTAAAAGATTTTATTTAAAGTACAGGAGATTCACAAAACATCATTAGGCCTTGCTCTCCAATGATGATTTGAATGTCAGTACAACACAACTTACTCATTGCAGTTAGATTGCCCTACACTTTTTTTTGGTCTTTCAAACATAATATGCCAGATCTAAAACAGTGTCATACTTTGTCCTGTACTTAGTGTACTGATAGAATTGATAAGATCAAATGAATCATCTATGATTTATCATCCACAAGCAAGTATGTTTGCCAAAGCCTTACAAACGGCTTTTGTATTGCGTTTGAGCCTGAATGTTCTACGCAAACATTATATTGAACAATAAATATTGTTCACTAATTCACTTCAACTTTGATGAACTATGGAAAAGGTGAGCAAAGAATACTCAATGATTGGAAATTCATGACAGAAAAAACAGAACAGTATTTGTATGACTATATAACCAACTAAACTTCATAATTTAAAAGATTACGTTAAAAAACACATCTTTGAAAACCAATACAGCGCTTTTATGAATGAATATAGACAAAAGCCCTCACACTGTTGGGAACAGAAGAGAATGCACACAAAGAAAAGTTTCCCAACATTCTCGAGTTATGATTCACAGCTAAACAAAAACAAAGAAGCATTCTTCCACAAAAAAAAGGGGGGTTGTTAAAGCACACTTTCTAAATTTATTCCCACGATTAAAAAGAGAAAAATTCTCAGCTGCAAACCAAATACTGGTCGACTTGAATAACATCTTCCACAGTAGCTTCACGAAAGGCTTACATATATTGTAATCCAAGACTCAAGACAAACAGACTTGTTGCTTCAGCATGGAGTCATTGATTCTACCCTCTTAGTCCCTAGGAAAGCAAACGACAAAAACAACACGAGATCAAGACATGTAAAGGTCTGTGTCTTCTCAGTCGGAGTCAATTACCACTATAATCTGTTCTTCCGATAATCAATTCGCATGCCGTGATGTTAATTCTGCAAAATACATGCATTCTAATGTTCCAAAATTCTATGCTCTGTTACATTCTTCCTCTTCTTTCAAAGACAGACCGACCTACAGATCTAAAGAGAAAAGTCACTCCACTCAAAATAAATAAATATCAAAAGGATACTGCCTTCCTAAGAGGTCTGGCACAGGGTGGTAGGGAGAATTCCTTTGACGGTGTGAAGCAAAAGTGTATGAGTAATACTCCAAGTCACCATGAGGAGGTCCGATCTGACACCCAAATGACGAAAAACACAATCATAATAATTTGTGGATGACATTGATCAAAATCTGGGAAGCAGGGCTAACTGTCCGTGTCGGCCTGTTATGTATACCGAGCCGTTTTACAGAAAAAAGCTGTGTGCGGTTGACAACACTTGTAATCTGTTCTCAATGCACATTACAGTAATCTCACAGCAGACACACTGCTGTAGACTCATTAGCACAAAGATGCAGAGACTGGTCGTTTGAATAATGATTTTTCTCCTGCGCCTTTTTTTTCTCTTTATTCTTTTTTTTGGGGGGGGGGGGGGGATGCATCACTTGTAAGCAAAATATATGGTCAATAAAAAAATCTTTATTTAAAAAAAAAAATCTTTATTTAGTCCGGAAGCAAGCTACTCTTTACAATTTGTAGAAAAGTCTGTGCAATGAGAGAAGTCTGGTTCCCTGTGTTGGCAAGTATTTTCTAACAATTAGGCACTAAATGTTTTCATGTGGTTATTTTGACCTTTGATATTCTGTAACATAAACTGAAAAGGGGGAAAACTTGAAATTACCAGGCTACATTATTGCATTCTCTAATCTGTACTAATAGATAATGATGTGATTTTTTGCTAAACAGACATTTGTACAACATGCAAATATCTGAATTAAATCACTAATTTTTTTAATAAATAATAACATGCTCAGCTGTCTCAGTGGAGAGTGACTCAATCTGGAACACAGTGACACAATCTTTGTGTCAAACCATTGGGAATACAGTAAATTCTGGCTTTTAAAAAAGTAATTTAGATTATAGTGTCTCTATTTTGGTTTCTGCCCATAAGGAATGAATCTTGGCCTCAGTGACTCAATTTTTGTCTCAGCCAATAGTGGTCTCAGCTAATAGTGACTGGAATCTTGGTCTCAGTCGATGGTGTCTGAAATTTGGTGTCAGCTTTATAGTGATGGAATTATGGTCTTTACTGATGACTAAATCTTTGTCCCAGCTGACAGTGACTGAATCTTGGTCTCAAAAGATAGTGTCTACATTTTGGTCTCAGCAGATAATGTCTAAATTTTCGTCTCAGCAGATAGTGTCTAAATTTTTGGTCTCAGCAGATAGTGTCTGAATTTTGGTTACAGCTGCTAGTGGCTGAATTTTTATCTGAGCTAACATGGATTGTATCTTGGACTCAGCTGACAGTGACTAAATCTTCGTCTCAGCCGATAGTGTCTGAATTTTTGTCTCAGCTGACAGATATTGAATCTTGGGTCTTATCCCATAGTCTTAATATCAGAGTCAGACCATAATGAATGATAAATAATCTTAATCTCAGATCATCATTACTCAATCTTTAATCTAAGCTCATAGTGATTGTATTTTTTCCTTCCACGGTTTTGTTTCTTTTATTTGTTTATAATGATCAGATCTTACTCTCAGATCAAGTATATCAGTTTGGTCTCAGTAATGACTGTCTTTGGACTGTCTGCCTCATTTTTTATGCCAGGCCATATCAATGCAATCTTGGTCTCAGCCCAAAGAGACTTTGTGAACCCTTCAGACCATAATGACTCAGAGTCTTGGGTCTCAGACCCACTGATGCCATTGAATCATTATGTTGACTCACTCTTGATCTCCCTAGCGACTTAGAAACCAGAGTAAAGTGTTCCAGCGAGGTTACTCTCTTGTTCTAAAGAGCAGCAATTACCATTTCATACATTTTGCGAGCATGCTACTGACAAGACAGTGAAATAATGCAATTGTATGTATTCCCAAAGGATGGAATAGATCACATCTTAGAGAGAGAGACGATTAAGCAATGGATGGGGTAAGTGGACACCGGGTAGGGGTTGCCGATCAACCAAATCTCTAAAGCCCATGGCACTTAACTCATTACCAGTATCCCTTCCGCCTGTCATATTGCATCAAATTTCCCATCTATCGAATCCTACTAATGGCAGAGGGAGGCGGTTGTTTGTTACATGCACCACATGTGTTATTCTCATTTTCTTCTTCTATTATAACTACAACCTACAACTATAACTACAACCTACAAAATAACTACAACCTACAAACTTTTAGCAATAGGTTTACAGTGGCGATACAATACCTTTGAACAAAATAATGACCACTAAATGTGTGCTTAGGTTTTCTTATTCAAGCTTAGATCACCTACATTTCTGAGACCATAAGAAGCTTGGAAAAGCATTTTAATCCTACAGAGGATATTTTTACTTTCCAGTTCAAGTCGTCCAGCGCAATTATAGTCATCTCAGACGATCGGACAAGTGTCAGCCATGAATATCAGCCATGAATTTTATACTTACTAACTAGTATGTTTGTACTCAATAGCAAAAAATCCATGTCTTGAAGATATGCTATGATAGATACAGATACATATAGCTCTAGAGGAAGACATGTTTTCCTCCCTCGTTTATAAGTTAACTTCTATCTTTATATATCAACGATATATAAATTCTGATTAAATTTTCACCAAATGTTCCTATTTCTTCAAGTTCACTCTAATATTTGGCCATGTTCAGGGGGAAATCCATACAGTGTTTCCTGGTGAAAGCTAAACATATACATCGTTACAAATAATTGGATGTGCACATAGGCGTACGCTTCAGCGAATCTGCAATCAGCAACTTTTCGTTAAATGAATTAAAATAATAAAAAATAAAATAATGTTAAATTTTGGGGGCAAAACACCCCCCCCCAGCAGAGTAGAGCCCACATGCCTATGGACATACATGTATTACTATACCTGAATTTGGGTAAACACATGCCTTGGTAAACCAAACAACTGTCAGTCCTGAGTTTTGAGGAAATTTTAAGGTAACACATACACACGCTGACAGGATTACATAGATCCCTTTTACCTTCGGCTGGTTTGTCTGCCTCGCCTTTGTGCCTGTGTGTTATGAACTTTATCTCAGTTAATAGTAACATGTTGCAGTGCACATGCTTTGCTTCCCTCGTTTACAAGCCTATAACTAATTATTGTTAATAACCCTGGTGATATTGATGTTGTGTATTATTAAGTATCAAATATATCTCACGCCTTGGTGATTGAAGTCATTTACATCTAAATCTTATTTTAATGGAACTTAATATATACAATCCATTCCCAAAATGTAGTGGAATATTCCGTCTAATTAATTCAAATTATTATCATCTTCCATAATAAACAAACAAGTTCCATTCATTGCATCATTTTCCTGCTTGAAAAACATGTAAATCCGCTCAATAGAAGAGCTGCATTGCTGCAGTCCGAACAAAAAGTTGGCAATTGTCCTGGGTACATGTATAGCTGTGAGAATTTTTATCTCAAATTACCTTTGACCTATTAAAAATCAATAGGGAATATGCAGTCCGAACAAACTGTTGGCTTGTCCTGGGTATAGCTGTGAGAATTTTTATCTCAAATGACCTTTGACCTATTAAAAATCATGGCTGACTTGCATACTATCTTTAAGTTTCATCCACATTTCACCTATTGAGTTAGGCCGATTACAAGGTTTTCATGTTGACCTCAAATGACCTTGAACCTCTTAAAAAATCAATAGGGTCCATCTACTCAATATGACTGACTTACAGAATAACTATGTCACAATTGGAAAGATCATACTGTAAAACACAACTTTTGGTTGAATGTAATGTGCAATGGCATCTTTTTTAGAGAATATTGAAAAGGATTTAAATAGTGGTGTGCGTGTGTTTTGAGGGAGACATTATGCGATAGGAAAAGTCCTTCATGGATTCAAAGGCATTAAACTGTCATTATCATCGTTGATCAAAGCAATGCATCTTTATATCAACTAAAAATGAACCCATTAATTAACCACACACAACAAATCCTTGATACGACACGTTAAGTGCAGTAATTGGTATACAATATACCCAAGGTAATAACAAAGCCATGCGGCCGATACACTCCCATGACTGTGTTGCGTAAAAGGCGGTGATATGAGCAAAAGAAAAGAAGCCAATTAATCAATCAAGCAGACAAATTTAAACCGATTGATGAGCACTTCGCTTTTCTAAGAAAAGTAAAATCAGGTTCGTGTGTCTGTTTTCCTTTGTGTTTTTGTCGGTAGGGTTTTACTTGTCCACAAAATTTTTCGTAGGCCTATTGACTTTTGTTTGTGCAAATGTGTGCATATCGGTTTGTTGTCAATCTAGTGTTAAACCAGTAAACACATTCGGTCAGTAACTGTGCACTGTCACAGCACTTTTATATATATATACATATGTATACATATTGGCTTGACAAGTTTCTTAGTTATGTGTGTCACAAAGATGTTCAGAAAGTTTTAATTTGTGCATGGATTGCACAAAGATATGTTCACAATGGCAGACGGAGGAAAAACTATCATATGGCAGCCTTGGCAGGTTCTGGTAAGTCACTCGTTTCCAAGGTTTGCCTTACTACACTTTCAACCCTCATGCAAGTTCATAGAGGACAGTATTTTTATATGAAACTGTACAAGACAGTATTCATCCACATAAAACATATAATTTGTCTTAGTTTCCACCCTACCCACTATAAATAAAAAACACCACTATGATTCCAAATGAATCAAGTTTAAATAATATACGAGTCAAAGAGAGTTAAGGAAAATGATAGTGATAGTTGGGAATTTCACATTTTTCATCATTTGGAAATTCTGATGGGTTCAATTACCCAGGTTCCAAAACTCTGAAAATTTTATTAACACTTATCTGGGAGCAAAAATGACTGCGATAAATGGATGAAAATTTTACCTGGAAAATCATAGATATATGACAGCATTTATGCTGGTCGCTTTTCAAAAGTGGGGCACATTGTACGGGTGCATAAAACAATCTTAAAAATGTTACTGTTTGGGAAATAAAAAGTCAATAATAATAATAATAATGGACATTCATACTGCGTCCTTATCCCTCAAAAGAAAAACAACTGTTGCAGCGAAGGAAACATTCTCAAAGTCAATATCATTCTCAGGTGGATAGATGAGACGAGATCTCCGACAAAACATGTTTGAAGGAAGGAGTTAAAGAAGTCCAGAATGTCCACAGATTACAAGTGTTTGTGGCAAAATTTGGCATTTTGAGGGCGCCATATAAGGTTACTAACCTGGCAACATCTCGTCGACAGTGGGCATGATCCCTTCTTCGATCCCACCAATAAACGAGAATCCAAACCGTGGGTCCTCGTCTCCCATCACCAGCAACACGTCCTTGGTTATCCCCTGTAATAGAGTAACACAAGAGATTCAAGGTTGACATAATATACTTGGATAGTGATCATATATTTCAAGAAATTCTTTTAAAGAAAAGCAAAGCTTCAGACTGCAATGACAGACTGCAACATATGCCTTGTTCAGACTGGAGACCCCAAGAGGGATCAGACACTTTGAGGGGGATCAAGAGCGAGTGCGTACTCTTGGTCAGACCCCGCTACCGTGATCTCCCTTTCAGGATGGATCAGACCCCGCGAGGGGGATCAAGAATGACAGCTGTGCATTGCCTACC